>CANYBF012804255.1:0-18208 GCA_948192965.1 Dalechampia spathulata | reverse complement strand
TCATATTTTTCCAATAATGCTTCTAATGCACTACAATCATCATCATCATTAAGCTCATCATTACTATAATAGGATTGAGATGATGTAGTTACCTCATCCTTTTCCTCATCATTTAGGAATGCCATGAAGCATAGATTGGTTACTCCTTCATCATTGGACATCTCCTCATTTGAATCGGTGTCATCATCTCATGTAGCCTTTAACGCCTTCTTTTTGAAAGGCTTGAATGGTTTGTTGAGGAGAAGACATTCATTTCTCATGTGTCCCGGTTTGTTGCATTCATAGCAAACGGTTTGATTCCTCCTCGGATTGTCTCTTCGATTGAAGTCCCTTCTTTGCTCGAATGGCTTCTTGCCATCCCTTTCAAGCTTCTTCTTCTTCATAAGGAAGTTTTTGACACATTTAAAGAGAAGAGCCATTTCATCTTTGATGTCCCCTTCGCTTGTGGAAGAGGTATCTTCTTCTTTTGTAGCTTTAAGTGCAATCCTTTTTCTCTTGTCTTCCTCTACCCCTTGCTTAAGGGTAATCTCGTGTGTGAGAAGCTTCCCAAGAAGCACATCAGTTGATAGCATGGCCAAATCATTTACTTCTTCAATTAATGTCACCCGAGCCTCCCAATCCTTCTTTGGTAGAACCCGCAAGATTTTGTTATTGATATCCTCCTTTTGGTACATCATGCCTAACTTCATCAATCCATTTATGATCACCATGAATCGATTATACATTTCAAAAATTGACTCATTTGCCTTCATTTTGAACAACTCATATTCATATGTCAGCAATTGAATCTTCTTGTTTTGAACTTGATTAGTTCCTTCATGGTAAGTCTCCAAAGCAATCCACACTTGCTTTGCTGTGACACAATGTAATACTCTACCAAATTCTTCACGACTTATAGCATAATATAGTATGTTCATTGCCTTTTTGTTTCAAAAGTTTGCATTCAATTCTTCTACTGTCCAATCGTCAATATCCTTAAGAGAGACAATGCCATCAATTGTGATTGTCGGAGGTAAGTACTCTTTCATCATCAAGTCGTAGAGCTTAATTCCGCTGCTGTCCATGAAAACTTCCATTCGATGCTTCCAGTATGGATAATCCATTCCATCGAAGTATGAGGGTCTTGTAAATGATTGACTCTCAATGGTTGTCATAGGATCTTTAGCTCAAGAATTTTACTTCTTTCAACAATGAGCACCAAATACTCTGATACCAAATGAAAATCCTCTGCAGAAGGCAACACGTGCGATTTATAGTGGTTTGGTCAAACTCTTGCCTACGTCCACTTTCTCCTAAATCTCAACTTAGGGTTCCACTAAATCTCAATCAATTTATACAATGGATTCCATAAATGAATTTGATACCCCAGTGTTTTCAAGACTTACACTCAAACCTTTACAATAACTATCCTCATAAGCTCTCAAATACAAACTTAATCCCCAAGGATTAATCACACACCAATCCTACAATTGCAAAACCTAATACCTAGGTTGTGGGAAAACAACAATGAGAGTATTTGAAAGCTTAATACACAAATACAAGTTTAACTTACTTGGAACTGATAAACTAAGCTCAAAGGATGTTGTTCTACAAAATTTGGTTGTTAGAATTGAAAGATATGAAAATATCTTATAAAAAATAGTCGTTTGAAAGACTTATAAATCTTTCTAATAAGTCACGTACGGCCGTACCAGACATGTACGCCCATACGGATTCAAATTTTACCGTTAGAAAATAAAAGGGAAATATGGTACGGTCATACCATCACTTGGTACGCCCGTACCAAACCAAGTTTCCTGACAAACACTTTTCCTGCGAGTTCGCGTACGGTTGTACCACCATATGGTACACCCGTACAAAAACAAGTTTCCTGACAAACCATTTTCCTACGAGCTCACGTACGGCCGTACCACCTAATGGTACGCCCGTACCAAATTCAATACAACAGTTTTAACTAGTACGGTCAGTCGTATGTCGTACCACTCAACTAAGCCATTTGGTACGCCCGTACCAAAATTGGTACGCCCGTACCAGTCACAAAAACACTATTAAAACTTGCAAATAACTTAAATTGACTCACATGTGACTCAAACATCAAAACCTAGGGTCTAACACTTTTGAATTTAAAAATGGAGGCAACCATTTTCCCTCATTTTTTAGGTGAAATAAAGGACTAAAGTGCAATTCATGCTTAAGAGGAAAAGCTTTATTGTAAGTGAAAGGGGGAATATTATATTACATGAAGGTAGGTATTTATCACTTTTTCTATTTTAATATTATGTGGTCCCTTTGATTATTTTGTCTATAATGGATTATAAGTTTGGATAAAATTGAGATTTTTAACAATAAATTAGGGTTTATATTCAATTTATCTGATAATTTTAAGTTCTATTTTATTTGTTTGTTTATACTTAGTCATTGAAAATTAGTTTTGGAATGATATTTTTAAATGTTTGAGTAAATAAATGTCTATTTCTATTTACAAATGCTTATTTTTATCATGTGTAGAAAAAATGGCATTTACTATGACGTTAAGGTTTAACCATAAGGAAGATTGGACTATTGATGATTATGGTTAAAGTATATTAATAGCTAGGTTGATATATTGGAATCTTTTGATTTAAACTATTTATGTTATTAAGACATAATAGATAGATATCATAACATGTATGGTTACAAGACACTTAAAAAGATATTTATCCTGGAATCTAGAAAGGATTTAAATGATGGGTTGATAGTTATTCAAGATTATGCATCCATTACAAAAATATTAGATGATATTAATCAAAATTTATTGGATGGTAAACATTAAGTTTTTTACAAATCATGATATGAATATACCTAACTTAGTTTATGAGTTTGAAGCTAATGATTTTAATCTAGTTTTAAGTGAAAGAACTAAGAATTTGGATGAAAATACAAATTAGGATGAAATTATGGCTGAAAAAAATACAATTAATGAAAATGTGAATGTAGAAGAAAATTACATATAAAAAATCTAAGTGACAAAGTGAGTTATTATGATAGATCTAATGGATATATGACTTGTGAAGAAGATACATGACACCTAAAGAGAATAAAAGGGGACTATAGTAATGAGGATGACATAAATAATAATAAGCCCCCTATAGAAGAAGTTAAGTATAATAAGGAAGATGGTGAGCAATATGTGATGATTAGAATGATATTTATTAATGCTTTAAAGGCTAGGGTTGCGATTGCAGTGTATGGAATACAATAAGGACTTAAACTAAAGTTAAATCCTAATGTACCATATAGAATTAAGGTGAAATGTATAAATAAAGAAGGTTATCTCTTTTTGTCATTCATTTCTAAAGATGGAAAGAACCTAAGGCTAGCAATAAAGACATTAAATCTTAAGCATCAATGATTTAGACATTATTTTATCCCTAGTGCAACTGTCAATTACTTAGCAAAACATTTCAAGGCTATCATGTATAAGAATCCAAGTTTCATGTCAAAGGAGACGAAGGAAAGTGCTAAGAAATATTTAAAGATTAATATAAGTATTCGTAAATGTAAAAGGATAAAGAAATTGATCAAGAATAAGCTTGATGGAAGCTTTAAAGTTGAATGTGGTTATTTGGAAGCATGTGTCACTACATTACAGAAGAGCAATATGGGAATAAAAGCTAAAATAGAGTTATGTAAAGAATCATTAAAAGGAGGTAGAAGAGTGTTTTAGAGGATGTTTGTTTGCTTCGATGCATGAAAAAAAAGTTGAAAGGGTAATTACAAACCTATTATTGGTCTTGATGGTTGTTTCTTAAAGGATATTTATAAAATTCAATTACTGGTAGTTGTTGGTAAAGATGGTGATAAGCAAATAGTATCAATAGCATAAGGATAATAAAAGCAATTAGCGATGGTTCTTTGATTGGTTATCATAAAAGATGACTTAACATATATAATTACCTCTAACATATAAAAGGTATATGTATTACACTTTATCTTTCTTGTTTTTATGAATTTATTTATTATCCTTATCTAAATTATATATATGCACTTATTGATGCTATGAAGAATGTACTTCTAGAAGCTGCACATCATTGGTGTGCATGTCATGTTTATACCAACTGATTAACCAAAAGGCATGGGGGAGAATATATAAAAAAAATTTTAGATATATGCAATAAGCATGTTTCAAGAAAAGTTTAAAGATAACCTAAAAATCTTAGGTGATGTGAGCAAACAAGCAGCTAAAGAATTTTTAAAGTATCCTCCTCATAATTAGTGTAAAGTTTACTTTAGTAATAAATGCAAGTCAAAAATGATGGATATTTCAACTCGTGGATTTTACGTGCAAGATATAAGCTAATTATTAGCATACTAAAAGATATTAGGTTACAAACTATAAACATGATACAAAATAATAAGAAGCTAGTGGAGAAATAGATAAATGATTGGAGTTTAACATGTATGACATTGTACTAAGATAAGGATTACGTTGTTGTATGTAAAGTAGTTTTTAATGGTGAAGAAAGATATGAGATAGATGAACGATTTGATAAGCACAAAATTATCTTAAGTAGAAATATGTGCACTTATAAACCATAGGATATAATTGGAATCCTATATGCACAGTCTATAGATACGATGTATTGCTCTAAGATAAATCCACCTTCTCAAATGTTCAACTGGTATCATAAGTTGAAATACATTATTGTCTATAAGTTCCTATTATTGCTAGTGCATGGTAAAAGATTTATGAGAATTGATGAGTTTTAGCCTATAAAACCACCTCCAATAGTGAAGTTATATGATTTACCAAGAATGAAAAGAATTTAGAAGCTCCAATGAACCATCAAGAGTTATGAAAATAATGAAAATGTCCAAGAAAGGTATTATATTATTGTATAGTATAAGCAAATAATAAGGACATAATAAGATTGGGTGTCCTAACAAGGGTATGTAAGTAATGAAACTAATCCTTTAATACTTTCCATTTTTTCATTTTTCTGTTATTTACTTTTTAATTTAATATTTACAGGTTCATAGTTCATAATAGTTTGACCAAACACAAGTATCTCAAATTTCACACTCATCTCCTCAAACACAAGAATCTCAAGCTTCATAATAATCTAGCCAAAAAAACACTCCCAAGCTTCACAACCAACTTCTCACACACAACAACTTATAAGGTCATCACATACAAGACTATCAACATCAAAAACATGTATACAAGCTAAAGTGACTAGGGGATCTAGATGCCACATAAATGAGAATACCGATAAAATAATATATAATGTAAGTGTCATTATATTTGCAATTATTTTGCTAATAAAAAAGAGGTAATTAATTTACAAATAATATTTTTTAAATGCTTAAAAATGCAACTTGAAATGCTAAGTGAACGTCATTATAAAGTCCTCTCAAGTTATTCAAGCTATCAATGATCTTGTTCTGGTTATAAGGTTCCCAATTCCATGTTAGTGAGAGTCAAGAAACATGAAAACTACAATAAAGTCTTCACCATTTGCTAAAACCATTACCTTTAAAGGAGATAGCTAAAAGGTAACCTATGCAACTGACTTACCCTTTCAACCACCAAGCTTACAATGGGAAGGATCGCCTACAATTATTATGAAACTAACTACAAGAATAGAAAGACCTACAAAAATACAATAAGAGGATGAACTTAGCTAATCTGTCTACTTTTGTAGATGCTCAATAGCTTTTCTTTTGTTGCACTTTTTAATAAAATTTACTACACTTTTATGGTGGTTAGGTTTATAACTATTTATTTTTGTAAATCTTGTATCATTGCTTATGTATTTATCAAAAAAACTCTTTAGCTAATTTCATGTTTTTTTTTGCTTTAATTATCAAATTTTATGTTAAAATATGTTAGTGTATGTTCAAGTGGCTCATTTTTGCATGTTTAGTCTTTTTGACCTCTTTTTTATGTTAACACAATCAAATAACTTATAATTATAAAACTCATTATTTTATATAATTAAACAACAAAATATCAAACTAGCCAAATATCCAAAGGTATAAAATTTTCATCAATATACATAACTTGCATTAATATTAACAAATCAACATTAACAATTAAATGTCAACTAAAAATATATATTATTTTTTACATCTAAAAGAACATTAAACAATCTCAACAAAAACAGGTGAATAATACAATTATTATGATCAACCATGATATTGCAATCATAACAAATCTCATTAATATCTTCCTCTTTGCTCTTAAAGCTTTTATCTTGTTCATACATTTCACCCTTTAAAGCTCCAACTATAAGTCATTATTATGTTGTCTACCTTTTATTCCTTTAAGTTTTATATTTTTAGTCTTAAGCATTCAATTTTCCATTTTAAGGTCTTCTTTCACCCTATTACTTAAATTTTTATCATATCATTCAAAGAATTCATAATTATTGACCTACAAAAGAAATTCACTAACTTATTACACTTTCCTTACTTACTCTTTCATATAACAAATACCAAAGATGAAGTACGCTTATTTTTAAAATTAGGATAATCATAAAATCTACATCATGCATTACTTTCTATCCAAGATGTCCATCATAGTGCTTTAACTCTCATTCCCCTCTTTCTACATTGACAATACCTTGTGCTCTCTTCATAATATAGCTCAATATTACTCGTTTTTGAAATTATGTATGATGAAGAAGATGAGGAAGACATTAATTCTTCAACATTCATATATTTTCATTTTGGCGTAGATGTTATTGATTGTATAATAAAAGTTCATCATTTGAAAATTGTTAAAATAAGGAAGTGAGAAAAAATATTTAAATATTATTAATTAGTAAGTATTTAGATATCTTTAATTTTTCATTTTATGTTGATTTTTTATCATTATTTTTCATAATTAATTATATCCTATCAATTTATATACTATTATTGAAGAATTTAATTATAAGAAAAATATATATTATTTTTATAGTTTATTATGCAAATAAAAGAGAAAGAATCTAGATTAAAAAAGATTAATCTATCTGTAACATTTTAAATATTTGTTATTGCTCATTACTTCATTGTAACATTTTTAATTTTTTAATTTTTTAAATTTCTAAGCAATTTATCATTACTTATAATAGTACTTAAGAAAATGTATAAAGTGCATATAAATTTAACCATAAAGATTATTGAAATCAAGATTAACTCATTTGATATTTAATCTAAAATTAATATTTATTAAAAAAATAAAATCTTTTATTTTTTTAATTAAATATAAAATTAATTATATTAAAAAAATTTCTTTTATTTTACTAATAATTATTCTAAATAAAATAAGTTAATATAAAATTATAACTAATTAAAATTAGTTGATCATTTAGATTCTTTTCATAATTATGTTATGAATATATATATATACACTGACGCACATACTCTTTACATTTCAATGTTAAAGTATATTAAAGTATTATAACTAATTTCAATTTAAAATTTTAAAATCAAATATAAATACTAATTATTTTTTTATTTAAGAATTTATTTATCAAAATTAGTTTTCATTACCTAATTTAATATAAAAAATAAGAAAATAAATTTTATTAAAAGATAAATTTTTTAAAATAACTCAAAATAAAATCAAACCTTTAAAAATATAAATAACATATTTCAACTTCAACAAATTAAACATTCATTATTTTTGTTTGTATAAATGAATCATTAATGAATTTCTATTTTTTTTATATAATTACTTTCATGAGCTTTTTTCCTTTCTTTCATGTATAAAATATAAATGACATTTTTTAGTTATTATGAATTCTTTTTATACTATCATATACATATAATAAATATTATTTTATAAATTATTATATCTATCATATTGTTTTATAAATCATTATATATATCTGTTGTTTGTATGTGCTCATTTATGATATTAACCATAAACAAATTATCAAAAAAACATAATCCTAAGGTATATCACTTGCAATTTCTTTGTTCTTACTTTAGAACTAATTTTTTTTATTTTTTTTATTTATTATTTTCTTAACTTCAACATAACATTCAATGCTTCTAGATATTATTGATAAAAAAAATATTATAAAATGGATTAATTTGAAGTGACATGAGACATCGAATTAACTTAAAATTATATAATAATAAAATTTTATTAAAATTAAAAAATATTAAAAAAATTTATAAAAAATAATATAAATGACAAGTTATTAACATGTATACATTATGAAAATCTAATATTACTAGGAATGTTGTTAATTAAATAAAAAGATAATTATAACACTAATTCGTTCCCAAAGCAAATATGGATGATGCCCTTTTCGATTCTAACGATCTTTATAGCTTGGTCGTTATCAATCATTTGGTTATAGGCAAGGCTAAATCATTTTCAGGTCAAATTGATCCCACAATAGCGGCAGCCATTGCGGTTGGACAAGGATGTTACTGGGTTAGACAGCTGAGTTCTGCAACATTATTATCGAGTCAGACTCGTCCTTGATTGACTCTGCTATAACTCATTCTACTCGTGATATACTCCATTAGGTGCTATCATCAGTATGCAAAATCACCAAAAATTATACATCATGTCACGTAAAATTTGAATGAAAAATAAAACATAAAAATAATTGAGACGATCATCTTTTATCTTTGCATAGTGCCTTGAACCTTTCCACTTAAAAATTTACATCTATTTTCCTAGGTGTTCTCAAAGCCAAAACTTCAACCCATGTAAGAACCCAACTCTAATTGTCGCAACTAGTCGTTTGTTAAATTATCACTACTAACATTATTATCTTCAAGATCTCCAAACTGACACCTAGAAAATAGGACATCGATATTTTTAAGAAACACTATCTATGCATGTTCCAAATATACGTTAAAGCTACATGAGATTATAGAAAGTAAGAGTGAAAAGAAACACATGATTTTGAAGAATGAAAAGGAATGTGTGAAACAAATCCATCTAGGGTTATTTTCACTTATGAAAACCATCAATTTTGAATGACTGCTGCAGTTAGTAAAGAGTGAGTGAGATCTCTCTTTCCTTTCTAACACTTCACCATGTACTATGTAAGAAAATCAATCTTGATGTCGACTCGAAAAACACATATACTTTCAAGTGTCAATGATATTTAGCTGGTTATAGAGGCAATGCAAGTTCTCAACCTAAGCATTCTCAGGAGAAGATTTCGTTTCATGTTAATACGTTTGCTTGCATCTGTACATGACATGTTCACAATTCAATCTCTATTTGGTCTGGTCTTATTTCATCATTTTTCTTTTAAAATTAAACCAACCATTAGGTTTTTTTATTGAATTTATATCTTGTTACCAACAAATAACCTATTTCAGATCTTTTGCTTGTAAAATAACAAAGCCAAAAAATATAACAAGTGAATGTATGAAAAGCAATTTTCTTGGTTGCACAACTACTTGAGATAAGAGAGATTCATCCAGGAATCTACAAATCATTACCAAGATTATGATCCTTGACACGACCCAAAGCATATGATATAAAAGAAAGAGTTGACAGGAATTGTACAATATTAACATGTGCTCTACAAAATGACTTGCCAGTGGAAAACTGCAATATAATAATTTGATGCTAATTTAGATGAAAACCCAAGAGACCTAAAGCTTAAATATTTCCATTTATTTCTCCATGAAAAGAATAAAAAAAGAACAGAGAAATCAACCACATGAATGGAGAAATTTCTTTTCATGTACTTGCATCGACTCTACGCTCACTGATGGTAAAATCCAATTATGACGCATCTTAATAAAAAGGGGTAAATTTTGGTCTCTTAAAATAAATAAATAAACTGTTTTAAAATATCAAAGCTTCTGGCAATATATGATAATTTCTTGCAAGTCAAAGGAAGCATATACAATTCTTATGTACCAGAGAGAACAAACCTAACCAACTATTCTCGATTGAACATGCACAGGAGTTCAACAGACATTTTGACAGAAGAATCACAGCCATTTATCTCATAATCTATTATGCAGACCAGCAGACAAGGAAGAGCATAAACATACAGCATCTCGAAGCAAAATTGCAGCATAACATGAATCAAGTAAAGGTTATGTAATTATTGGTAGAGCTCATATTACTAAAGATAGAAACATGCCCCCCAGTACACAAATAGAAAATGAAAAGCTGCATCTGAGGTCCATAACCTTAATCCTAGAGGTATGGTGGTTCTTGACACACCTTAACCTTGTACGCTTACCTTGAAGAAATTAAATCTTGAAAGATGTCAACCGTTAACAGTCGACTTGAAGTGATCATCATCAACGGTAGAATAAACAAAGCCATTGTCAACTAGAGACTGCAATTCTTCCCTGATAGAAGCCAAAATGTCACGACTTTAAATTATTTTCAAGGGTGCAACAAAACATGTGCTTGTGTGTGTGTATGTGTTTAAGACAGAGAGAAAGAGAGACATAAGCTTATCCATTGGAATATTTAGCTGACGAGCAATGACATTGCGGTTGACTCCATCCTCATTGGCACTAACAGAAAAAGTGCAAATTGACATTTAACGAGCAGTGAAGCAAAAACTATGGACAGAAGTGCTTGAGACCAAAAATTATCTACATGCAAGAGCAAATGCGCAATACATAATTTGTATTACCATACAATTAAGTTCTCATTGGAAACCCAAAATTTCAATTTGCATCATGACACTTCTTACATTTAAATTTTGATAACACAAATCATATTACTCAATTTCAAGAAACATTACCAACATATGAAGAAATTTCATGGATATGTAAATTTTGAACTCATAAATTTATTAAACCATATCACATCATAATGTCATATCATATTTTATTAAATATTTCTCTAAAATAGACAAAAGGATTATATTTTTATTAAACGGAAGTACATGGGTTTTCATGATACAAATTAAAAGTTAGAGATTGTATGGGAAATACATTAAAAGTTAAAATTCAATTTTAAAAATAGCTCACAAATAAAGCTACTTGTACCTGCACAGAGATAGAATTAGACCTGATTTAAATATTTATATTCGGATGTACTCAAATATTTGGTACTAATACTATGTCAAACATTGAATTTCAGAACTTTTATGACATTCATGAAATTTGGACGGTAAATGAAAATGCACTACAAGAATAATGGATAATGAGAATAAGAATTGGAGTTGGTATAAGTTGACTATAAATAATATTCTCCATAAGCATTCTTACGCATTGTAGTGACTTTGGATCCTTCCATACATCAAAAAGAATGAATCTAAACAAAAGTAAGTAGAGGAAATCCAACAAGTCAAATTTATATTCACGAAATGATTAAATGGAGATATAACAGTATCATATGTCTCAATAAACTGCATGAGAATAGGGTAAGACAATCATAGCCAATAATATCAGATCAAATTATTACAACATAAGACTAAAGATGTAGAGAATGTATGTTGGGGATGTTTGACATAGTTGTTTGAGGTCAAAACACCTTTTGAATTATTTTGAATTAATTGTTTGATTTTTTATATTTTTTCTCAAACTACATTTTGGAAAAAACAATTATTTACCTACTTTTTCCCCTGAGCTGAGCACTTTCAAACATCAATTTTCTTTTTTTGAAAAAAAGGAAATTTGGAAACTGCAGTGGGGAAACTGCATCCGAGTTATCTGCCTTCCATTTGACTTTTAAGAATCATTTGTACAATACCCCAGTTGTAAGGAATTTTACTTGATAATCCAACAGTCACAGTAAAAATACATACAAATTAGGCCACAAGTTATAGAATATCTGTTCTTTGATTCTTTTATGCCACTTCAAACCATAAACCACAGAATTCAAGACACCATATCAACCTAGTATTCACATTGAAGAATACAAAAGGAAAATATGGAATGGATTATTGGCAAAAAATGCTACATACAACGACAATGAGGAGGCAATAAGAAACTCACAGATAAATAGGCTGCTGCAAAATATTCAATATCATCTGACCAACACTGGTTACTCCATGGTCGAAAAAGGCAGAAGACTGGAAAACAAAGAAAAAGAATAAGATCAACCCATAAACAACATCATCTAACAACTGAATGTTCCCACTGTTAGAAATATTACTTGATTTTGAGGGGCTGATTGGTGCCTTTTCATAGGGCTATTAATTGTTGAATTTGCTAGGTGGGACTGTGCATTAGCACCCTGAAGCTTATGAGAGTAATACATGTTTCATTAGCAAAAAGAATGTCAGCATCATAAATCATATGAGTTATGAAATCAAAAAAAAAGATAGAAAGAAAGCAAACATTAAACCATGATTTAAGCAGGGGAGAGCAATGGTTGGTTCAAACTGAAAAACCAAACTGAACCAAGCCAGATTGGTTTGGCTTTTTAAAATTAGAATTTTTGGTTTGAAAACCAAAATAACGAAAAAAATAGGCTAAAAAACTGAGTTTGGTTAGATTCGAAAAATCTAAACCCAAAAAATTTTGGTTCAATTTGGTTTTGGGACCAGAAAGATTTGGTTCTGCTGCTCTCCCCCTAGATTTAAGTTATTAGGCCAATACCCGTATCCTGGTATTGTAGAAATGAACATAGATACACTCAATGAAGTGGCTTGTAATCTCATTAAAGTCAATAATAGGCCTGAAAACAAAGTCAAGAGTGAAGTTAAAACTCTAATATTGAATTATTCCACAAATCCCAGAAGAAGACAATAGGAAGTTTAGGCAGTTAATCAATTTGATAACGAAGACATAAGGCAAAAAAAGATTATCCATAGGAAGCTTGCTTCGTAAGAATGAACAGTTTTACCAATGGACAGCAGAATAGTTTTCATGAATAATGAAACATCATCTGAAGTTTCTCAACTGAATACCTAAACAATTCTTATTTGCTTTAACTGAAGACTAATAAAGAGCAAAAACATAGAAATGAAACTCAAAACAAAAACAAAGGCTGAGAAGAAAAAAAATCCCCAGAATTCAAATATGAAATTCACCAAGAAAATGCTTTCTAAAATTGAAAAACAGTAATTTGGCATCCTTCCAAACAAGTGAAAGACAATGCTTTCCTTTTATCTTTCTCTGCGCGCCTCCCTCCAAAAACAGCATTCTAAAAATTGTTTAGTTTGTTAATGAAGATGAATTGCAAGAAAACGATCCATCTGAAAACATTTGTACAAACAAATTGTTTAAAAAACTACCATAGAAATCTGCAAATGCAAATTAGGTGCAAACACCTGTAATCAAGCTAAGAAAAAAATATCATGATCAAGTCATAAAAAAAATGATGTTGAAGAAAAAGTACAGATTTTTGTTTAATAAGCCTGTCCAACTTTAATGGATCACAACCATGTCGTTGAACATTTAATAGTAGCCATCCAAAACAAAAGCAAAAGAAAAAGGTAACAACTATATGATGGAACGTAAGTTTAAAAATGTTAAAAATGCAATACAACATATGAGGATTTTGTTGCTCAATAACTTAAGAGTTCACAATACAAACATATTAAGTACATCAAATATCTAAGGAAGCAGCGAAGAACCTCAAACACATACCGAATGGAGAAAACATTTAAGAACCTTCTACTTTGCAGGCCCCTCAAGTGTCCATGAACTCTTACATACTTCCCAACTCTGTCGTGGAAAATGGTGAAGGACACAATACCATAAATAAAACTTCAAGTAAATAAAAAAGAAAGGAAGGAATGCGTCACTTCCAACTTCCCATACATAAAATAAAGTATTTATTCTCATCATCGTTTTTACAATATCAACTCAATTTTACAAGTTGAATGGAAATTAATCAAATGAGGTACAAAATCAGGGATGCTATACAACGAATAAATTCTACATATTGATCATCCGTACAACAAAGAGACTTACGGAATCCCCTCCACCTCTTCTGTGTCTATGCGTTCTTGCACCCTGCACAAACGTGGGGAAAATTAATTGCATGAAATTATTCAATCAGCATAAAAGTAGATTGAACAATTATAATTCGAAAAACAATATTGATGATGATGATAAAGAAATCATACCATCTGGTACATTCAATCTGCCCGGTCCCATCATCGATAAGAAAAGTATACTCGCTGGCTTTATCTTCCTTTTGGCATACTCTCCCGACAATTGTGACCTAGAACACAACTATAACTGATTATCGCATATAAGAATTAGAACTGAAAACAAAAACATGAAAGAGTATAAAGAATTTACATTAGCAACTTCAACACCATCCATGACAAAATTGGATTCATCATTCCTTTGTAACTCATAAATATTCTTCACTGTCAATGGTAATAAGCACCTCGTCTCCCGATTCTGCAAAAAAAAGAAAGTGCGAAAATGAAACCCCCAATATTACATCGCTTTCTTTTCGGTGTTCTCCACTACCTAGACTTGTTTGATTATTTAAAATATTTATAATGGATGGTAAAAGAAACAGAAAACAGTGAAGAAGAAGAAGTAGAAGCAGAAAGACAAAAGAAGAATACGATATTAAAGAAAGAAAATGGGAAGGTAGTACTCTGGAATTGGGGAAAGAAGAGGAGGAATCGGCAGGCTGAGTGGTCTGAGAGGGCATGAAACCGCCGCCCATGAAGGCGGCTGCGCTTCCATCAAATTCGCTGCTCCGGTACATCTTGTTCTTTGGTTAGAGCTCAATCAATTACCGGACCCTGCTCTGTTTGAAGTTGAATGTGTGTAATTTGTCAAATTGAAAACCCCTAAAACTGGCCGGCTACTCCCGCCTTTTTTATTTTGCAATGACATGACACCATGTTTAATAATTAAAATGCAATATGATCTGATTATCATATAAAAGCTATTAAATTAAAAATCTCTCCCGTAGTGGAGTGTCTAGGATTTTCCTCTTCTCTCCACAAATGGAAATGGATAGGGGTAAGTTTGTTGAAGCATGAACCGAGTTGAGTTTGAGTTAAGTTTTTAAGAATTTTTGATATATGATGAGCTTAAACGGATCTAATAAATATAAATTTTAATTTTTTTTTATTTAAAAATAAAAAAATATTAATAAAGGTATTATATTTCATAGATATTTATAATTTTATATCAAGAATTAAATTAAAAATATTTTTATATATTTATATGATTATAAATTTATAAATTATATATTTAAAATGAAATTTTTTTACATAAATTAACGAGTTAGCTTACGAACTTATTATTGAGCCAACTCACGAGCTTATATCAGTCGAGTATTGTCTAGCTTGAACTAGGCTCATTTATTAAATAAGCTTAAACGAGCTTTTATCGAATTGAGTTCTGAGTAGCTCATGAATAGTTCGGCTCATTTACACCCCTATAAAATGGATAACAATTCATTACTATTTTTCTAAAATCAATTTCTTACGGATAAGAGATTTTGGTCTTATGAATGAATGATCCTATTAATGGGCTCATTTACACCCCTATAAAATGGATAACAATTCATTACTATTTTTCTAAAATCAATTTCTTAGGGATAAGAGATTTTGGTCTTATGAATGAATGATCCTATTAATGGGATCATTCAGAAAATAGGAGAACTTAGGTGGGTAGATTTTGTTCTTCAACTCAAAATTATTACTGAGTCCATTATATTATTAGGAAAAATATTAGTTGGTAAGATAATGATCAAAAGGTCCTTCTCTAATAACATTATACATGATTTCTAGGTCCAAAAAACAGAGGAAGGATTGTATGTGTTCATTTTTAAATCAAAAAAAGATGAAAATTGAATGCTAGAGAAAGGGTAGTGGTCTTTTTCAAATCAATATTTTATCTTAAAAGAATGGTATCACCATATGAGATTAACTCAAGTAGATATCTCTATGACTACCTTTTAGGTATAAGTTCATGGTCTATATTTGGATTAAATGATAAAAATAAATACTCAAAGAATTAAAAAAATTAATTAAGGTGTTTCAAGAATCTAATGAAGAGGGTTTAGTAAATGAATATAGCTAGTTTTTATGAATTAAAGTCAGCATCAAGGTAGATGAACCTTTATTAACTAGTTTTTGTAATAAGAAGACTAAGGATAGAATTAATTGGGTTGAGTTCAAATATGAACAATTAGAGGATTTTTGCTACTTTTATGAGTGTTTGAGCCATGTTTTTATCCTTTTATGAATGGAGGAGGAAAGTTGACCCTCAATGTGTATTCAGATGTGGAATACATTAACAATGAAACACCTAGCTATAAGAGACCTGATTTGGCTAAATCATTATAGGACGATGGAAGAATGGTGAACAAAGCGGTGGATGGTGCTAGGAAAAGTGACCTAGGTGTTTCGATAAGGAATGGAGAGGCATGTAGGGGGTTTATCTGGTGGTTAATCTTATCAAACTCATAGGTCACTTCTTAGTACGACAGATGGTCGACTTATGGATTTACAAGTAAGGAGGTAGAAGAAGGGAAAAAGGTTTCAGCAACCTCTCAGATTACCTTCGAAATAGCATGAATAATCTAAACAAGCAAGTAATGGTCTTTAACTAACAATCTCTTAAACCATAAAGTGGGTCAATGCAAGCCTAGGCTTAGGTTTTTACCGTTATATCTGATCATCAAATAGATATAGGCAGGCTATTAAGCTTAAGAATTCAAGAAGTTTATCAGAGGAAATTTATAAAGCGTTAAGTCCTAAAACCATATCTATAGATATTAAGCTTATTAAATCGATAGAAGAGACTTCCTAAAGACTTAACATGTTACACCCGTAGTTGAGACCCTAGTAGTTTGCACGCTAGTATACGGGTAGAGATTCGTATGCGTATGAGTTCTGTGATGCCTTGATGATGTGTATGCATGTATGTATGTATGTATGCTTGTACTTGTGATGGTATTATGTGCCACTGTTGCCTTATTGGGAAGTGTGGTTGGATGAGGAACAGTGCGTTTGATGTGTTAAGATTGGTTTTGAAGTGTGTTTTACAGGTTTCAGATGAGTTAGGGCTTTAAATTAGGCATGTCCTGGGTTTAGGCATGCGGTACGGGCGTACGGATAGCCGTACGGGCGTACCAGGCTTGAGGGAATAGGGGAATTGAGGTTCTGGAGGTCATACGGGTGTACCAGAAGGTTGTACGGCCGTACGTTAGCTCGCAGGAATTTAGGTTTGTCAGTAACTTTAGGGTCGTAAGGGCGTACCAAATCTGGTACGGTCGTACCGAAGCTCGCAGGAAATTATGCTTGTCAGGCTTTCTAGGTTGGTACGGGCGTACGCGTATTTTGGTACGGTCATACGTGACTTTTAAGGCTGTTTTAAACGGATGAAACCTAGCTTTTTCATTAAGCTTTTTTCCATTTTCTTTACTAAACCCTTCCTAAACGTCCCTAAACCCCTAGAGCTTGTTTTTCTTCAGAGATTTCAGTAGAACGGAGTTGGTTTTACAAGATTAGAAGCTTAGAGACGTAATCAGACTTTATCAGCTTTACTTCTAACAGATTAGTACTAGCTCGTTATAGTTGGTTTTGTTGAGTATTAGTTGTTCTTTGCTTCTTTGCTTGTTTTTAAGCCAAGCATGGCTTATTAAATGATGATTGGGGATTGAATTCCCGTATTTGCTTATGATTTGATGAAATGAGCTTATAATTTGTTTAGTTTCATGACTTTTGCTTGAGATTCCATTTGACACTCTCGCATGTTAGCATATTCATGGCATATGGGAGCGTGAATGCTAAGATAGAGCGAGAGAAAATGAGGAAAGACATGCTGTATCATATATTACAGGATTCCATAATGGACTCGTATGTTATATTTCCTCCTTCGGGAGTTGAGTCTCGAGACATAGGCATAACAAAAGGGCTACGGGCCAGGATTACAATTGTCCTCCTTCGGGAAAACATAGCATTGCATCGTATTGCTTGTTACTTGACATAATTGTCTATGCTTTCTACGTGTATTATAGCTAGTACCACTGAGTATTCGACTCAGCATTTATCAATGGATGAACGCAGGTTCCGAGCCTCCGGCAGAAGGCCCAGAGCAGTGATTGTTGGTGTAAGCGGAGAGGCGGATTCAACAGTGAATCCCTGTATCGAGGTGGTTTGGAGCAGCCGAGCATAATGTCTTTTTATAGCCTTGTATTGTAGCTTGTATATAGGAAAGGGGCAGTATTGTATTTGTAGTTTATGGTGGTTTGTACGGTTATTGTAATCAGAACCTTTGTATATTAATAAATATACTTCTGTTATTGACATGTTCATTCAATTGAATGTATGTTGTTATCCAGGGTTATGTTTGGTTCTGT
>CANYBF012803456.1:0-12612 GCA_948192965.1 Dalechampia spathulata | reverse complement strand
TTTTTTACCCTATTGATGTGAAATTCCCTGTACTTCACTATGATTATCATTTCATACTTGCACACATTCGTTTTAAACGGGAATGGATATTATGGTTACGGAAATACGTGAAGTGTTTACGATGCTGTGAATGAAAAGCAGAGTTAATTCCAGATATTACGAAATATTGAGATGAGAATTTTGGAAATTTTATATATGGTTGAATATGCTTACACTGGGATCTGAATGGTATGCTACGTTAAATGAATAGTATTGACTCATGATTTTATGCTCTCATGTAATAATGATTTTTATGTTATTGTTGTAAACTCCTATATACTTCAATATTATTAATTGGTGCATTCATTTATTAGCGCCACTGAGTTTTACTCAGCGTTTGTCAATTGATGAACGCAGGTCTGAACACATCTGAGATGAGAAGGGGTTAGCGGTGTTTGTCGGCAGTGTGGGGCACGACTTCTGCAGATATTGCGAATGTTGCCCGGGACTTACTTAGACATACTCCAACGGGCATTGTATATGCTAATTGTGCTCCTTTCATTTTTGGCAGTAATACTAGGTTGTGTTATGTTGACTACTACCCATTGATGCCACTGGGGATAACTGTAGTCATGTATATATTTATTTTTCACTACGTGTTATACTTACCTCAGTGTTGTTTCTTATCTCCTCGAGATATGTTTGAGTATTATGATTGAAAAAAAAATTTCAATTGGCATGTTTGGTATATTATGGAACGATGAGTTATTTTGTGATTGTTTTTCTCTTGTAATGAAATTTTGGAACTCGAGAGTGGAGTTTCAGGGTTTCATTACGGGACATGTCGCTACATGAGGTGTGACAAAAATAAACTCTATCATCATCATAGATTATTTATAACGAAGCATGTTATCCATTACAAATTACAAATTTGTAATGAATTTGTAATTATTTTTTGTTATAAAATTGTAATGAATTTATAATAAATAATTTTTTTTATCTCAAACATTGAAACTAGTTCAACTCCTTACAAATCTTCAACTCATTACAAATTTGTAAAGGATTCATAATAAAATATTTCCATTACAAATAATATCATTTCTCCAGACAACAGTTTTTTTCTTAATTTAATTATTTTAGGCACATAGAGTCATGATAATGAATTAACCATTTTTTCATTTATATTTAGAAAGACGTATTTGTTAGTAATTAAAACTTATTGTTCTATATTTGCGTAGACGTAAAGATGCATGTCCGATGACATAGCATGCGTTGCAGTGGTGCCTTCCATTGATTCTTCTAACAAACCTCTTTTCCAAAAGTGCTTAGAATGGGTGATGGAAAACCAATGACCAGGTCATAGGGACTTGATATTCACCATCCCATGTTAGTTAAAAGACTTGCTTTCTTCCACTTTAACTTGGTTAATGGATGTTTAAAAGCATCATGTAAAATTTATAATTTATATTAAATATTTATTAATAAAAATGGTATTAAATTAGTCATTATGAATAAATAATATATTAACACAGGATGGATGGATGGATGGATATATTTCTCTTTCTATCATTTTCATTATTTTTTTTTTTGTTGGTTTATCGATTCATTGGATAAATCATATGCGATTATTATTATCCTTTTTATAATATAGGCAAGTTTTTGGTCTGTGATTTGTGATTCCATTTTAATATATTTTTTCTCAATTATTTGTCTTTGGTCAAACTCATGTTTTCTTCCAAAACAATCCAATTGTCAGTGTCATCAATTTGAATTAATTACTCTTTTGTTTTACTTCTGGTCCATCATTATCTTCCTTGCCAATATCTGTCATTCTTATTATTTTAAGAATTTATTACTTCAGCTGTTTCCTTTTTATTTTTTTATTTTTATCGTTTGACGGTTTGCAGTCGTATTTTTTATTTTTATTAGGCATTGTCGGTCATTTTTTTCCTTTTCTTTTATTGTTTTTGCTGTTGGCAGTTTTACCAATTTTTATATTTTTTTAATATATCTTTACCATGAATTTTATACTAAATTTAGGACAATTAGTAATTAGGTTAAATTAGAATTTAGATTAAATTTTATATAATAATAAATAGTAATTTCAGTTAAGGTTTTTTTTAGGATACTTGATTGTCCATTTTTTTTGAAATTAGGAATAAATTAGTTTATTTTTAGTATTTTAGTTATAATAAATCTATTACTTTTGGCATTCTAAATTTAAAATAAGTTTTATTTGAATTTATTAAGTATAATTTGATTTGTTAGATTTATTTTATCTTTAACCGTTTTTGTTAATTTAGATTTTAATTAGTTTAGATATTTTTTAAAATTTAAGTTTGAATTTTTTTAAATTTTGATATTTGATATTTGAATAAATTTGTTTAATATTTAATTAGTTTAGTCTTTTTTCTGATTTAGATTTTAGTTAGATAATTTTGATTTTATCTTATTCTTTTTATTAGGATTTTGTTTTAAATTTGATAATCGATAATAAATTTAAATTCTAATTCAAAATTTTTCAGAATTTTGCTGTTTTATTTACCAAAAGAAAAGTATTTCAAATAATTTTCATAGTAAAGTTTTCAAAATTATAACAGACACCAGAAAACTTTTACCATACTGAAAATTATTTTAAAATAAATTTTGAAAACTTAACTTATTTATATTCATTTACCTTATTAGTTAATAATGATTAATTTTTACAATGTAAATACATGCACATTTGAAATGAAATATACACAAGAATTTGAGCAATCATTTTTAAAGAACTTCCTATTAATTATTTATTATAAAATATTTTATATAAATTTAATAACTTAAATTGAAATTGAAAGAGTTTTATATAATAAATTGTATTCTTTTGAGACAATTGCAATCATCATATATTAATTTATAGTAGATCATTTGGGGCGTATATGAA
Organism: Dalechampia spathulata; assembly: GCA_948192965.1. Classification (NCBI taxonomy): domain Eukaryota; kingdom Viridiplantae; phylum Streptophyta; class Magnoliopsida; order Malpighiales; family Euphorbiaceae; genus Dalechampia; species Dalechampia spathulata. The sequence continues at coordinate 9,710 of CANYBF012803456.1, read as the reverse complement.
ATTAATCTATTTATGAAAACTTGAAATGTTCAAATGAGTTTATGAAAACTTGTGATGTAAAGATTTCAAGTTAGTTTGAAAAGTTTTTTGTAATGAGTTTTATTTTAGTAGAGTCTTAAAATGTTAACTTTAAAAGTTGTTCATATTGATAAATTAGTTTGCTATTTTTGCTCAATACATAAAATTATTCTAAATTTGTAATTTAAACTTAATTGTTTTGAATTGTTTTAAAAATCAATTCATTCCTCTTAAACATTGCTTAGACAAAGAGGGTGATAATTAAATACAAAAATAGATAATACACATAATAAGACGATAGCGAATTGGATTTCAACCTCCAATACATCCATCACTTGACATCCATTTAGATTCCTCTTCTTCTTTTTCTTCCTTTTGTTGCCACTTTTTAATTTTTTTTGTCACATGTATTTTTTATGTTTTAATAATTTTAACTTGATATTTCTTGTTTACATATTGATTTTACTTTTTTGTAGTAAATATGTATAAATAAATATATATGAAAATATTTATTTACTAATATATTTTGTTGATAAAGTTTTTGCATCAATTGTCTTGTGGTGGAAGCATGGATCAAGTCACAATCGAATGTCATGAGTACTTATGTGTGTTGAATGTACTATAAGGCTAAGGTATGCGCATCTCCCAATATTAATTAGTTTTGGGAGAGTTGCTAGCGCCTGAGGTCCTATAAATGATATCATAGCTGATGTCATGATTTGATTCCCAGCGAAAGCAATTGCTAAAGGGTAGATTGTTAGTAAGGTGTTTGTATTAATTGTCCCATAATGGAGGTATAAAACAAGTCACAGTTGAATGTCATGGGTGCTAAATGCATTACAAAATTAGGGTATACACATCTCCTAAAATGAATTGGTTTTGAAAATGTTAGTAGCACCTAAAATCCTACATATACCAATATATATTTATTTATTAGTATATATTCATAAATAAATATACATCATGCAATATTTTGTATAACATAAATATATTTATATATGGTATAAATATATTTATTAATACATATCATGATATATATTAATAAATAACATATTTATATTCATATATTTATCAATATGTATAATATATATTTATTTACCAATATATACCATATAAAAGCTCATTTAACAAAAGTCATTTAATAAATGAGTTAAGCTTAAGTTAAATAATACTCTACTCATTTAAGCGTATAAATCGATTCGATAAAAAGCTCATAAACTAACTTATTAATTTATATAAAAAATATTTAATTATAGATATGTAATTTATAAATTTATAATTATATAAAAATATATAAAGATTTTTAAATTTATTATCAATATAAAATACAAAATTTTCATGAAATACAAAATTTTTATGTAAGCTCTCTCTAATAGCTTCTAAACTGAAAAGTAAAAATGAAAAAGTATTTCCATCATAATTAATTAAGTGATAGATTACGATAGAGGCAGCCTCCACCATTGAATCAATTAGTCAAATGAAAGCTACTTTACAATAAAGATTTTTTTTATATTGTGATTGTTGGTACATATCTTTTCTATTAAATATTTTTTATTTTAAATTGATTATAATAATCTAATTAATAAATTATTTATTGAAATAAGAGAGCTACGATACTTTTCTTATGCATAGTTATGTTTTTCAGTGGTGGGAGTGTGTGTATATAAACATACACACACCCATATGCTATTCAAGCTAATATAATTCTACGAGGAAACCCACTCAAAGAAGAATGTTGGTGAACAGCAATAACCCACTCAAAATTTCTGCACAAGGAAAAGAATGGCAAGGCAAACAAATAACAGGTCATTTACCCTGTCTTAATTATTTTTGGTTTCAATGTAGTTTTTCATTACAATACAGTTCACCATGCATAAGAATACTTTTCCAAATAGTTATTATAACTAGGAGAAATTTTTAGAGAATCCGGATCTATCATGCAAGATTATAGATCCATCAATAATATATTAACACATATTAATTCTTATTAAATATTAAATATTTATTTATTGTTATTTACATAATAACAATTAATAATAAATATAATTCATACAAAATCAATAAATATATATAATTAATATGAAATCAATAAATACTTAATATTTAATAAAAATTAAGATATATAACTATGATATTAATGAATTCGTACTCTTATATCCAAAAATTTAAATATGATTAGGGGTCCACAGTTGTTAAATGAGGAAACTAAAAAGACGATGAGAGACGGGACCAGTGAACATTTTTAATTTATTCTTCCATCCTTCATCCCTCATATCGGTGTTTCTTCCTTGTTTTCTGCAGGCATCTCTCCCCGTCACCTTAACCAACGACTTAAGGTTCAGACAACAGTATGTTTTTCTTAATTTAATTACTCCAACCACATGGAGTTCATGATAATGAATTAACCTTTTATCGTTTATATTTATAAAGGTGTATCCATCAGTAATTAAAACTTACTCTCCTATATCTGCTTAGATGTAAAGATGATAATATGTTACATTTTAAGCACTTCGATGAAGAAGATAAAATGGTGATATTCAAGTATGAAAATTCTGTAATGGAGCAGGACACAGAAGGAGCAATAGCATCAAGAATCAAGGAAATCCTAAGAAACGCCGAGTTATCAGTGTCTTCCTATGACACAGCATGGGTTGCAATGGTGCCTACCATTGATTCTTCTAACAAACCTCTTTTCCCAAAGAGCTTAAAATGGGTCTTGGAAAACCAACGGCCGGATGGGTCATGGGGACTTGATGTCCACCATCCCTTGTTAGTTAAAGACCCGCTTTCTTCCACTTTGGCCTGTATTTTAGCCCTTCAGAAATGGAACGTCGGCCATCAACTTATCCACAAAGGTTTACGTCTTTCCTTGCAATTCTTTTACCATTTTTTCTTTTAGTTGCTGCTAGGTTTGGACTTAATTGACCAGAGCGTCTGATTGGTGGCAGGTGTGGAGTTTATCGAATCTAACATATGGGCTGCAACAGATGATCATCAACACTCTCCGATAGGCTTTGACATAATATTTCCAAGCATGATCGAGTCTAGCAGAGACATGGGATTAAACATTTCTTCTTTAAACCAATCCTTACTGGAAGGAATGCTTCTAAGGCGAGACTTTCAAACTCAAAGGTTATTTATCTAACATTTCCTCATAAATAATAATTTATTCGATTAATCTTGATTCATTTCAAAGCCATTAATACCTCGTAAATCTGTAGCTAATAATAAGTTTGCTGAATTTGTGAAGTTTGAAGGATAAACCAAGAAATTTAGCATACTTCGCAGAAGGATTGAATGGATTAAACAATTGGAATGATTTAATGAAATATCAAAGAAGCAACGGGTCACTCTTCAATTCTCCATCATCAACTGCAGCTGCTTTCATCCATCTTCGTGATCAAAAATGTTTCCAATACTTGAACTTGCTTGAAGGCAATTGCCAAATTGGAGGTAACGTATACTTCTTTTTCTTATCTTGACATGAAAAATACTTGATAATTTTTCAGTTTACTGATTAATTTGTTTGGTGTTTTTCGCTTTTCAGTTCCTACACTTTATCCTTTTGATATGTATGCTCGTCTTTCAATACTCGACAGTTTTGAAAGACTAGGAATTGACAGATATGTTAGTACAGATAAAGGAAGAATATTGGATGATATTTACAGGTAATGTATTTTTTTCCATAAACAAATTCAAGCACTACACAGCTAAAGCATATCGAAGATCATTTTCATTAATTTTGATTCAACATTGGATTTGATCATTAATTTTGATTCAACAGATTTGATCATAATGAATATGTTTTGAATAACAACAACATGAAATGATGGTAGTTTGGTGAAATAGATGTTGGGTGGAGGGGGATGAAGACATACTTTTAGATCCTAAATGTTGTGCTATGGCATTTCGCATGCTACGAAAGAACAGATATACAGTTTTTTCAGGTAAATTTTCTTAACAAAGAATCACTTGTCACTAACTATATTTTTTTTTACGAAATATAAAATACAACTTAAAATGGAAGAAACTAAATTTTTACAAACAAATCTTAGTAAAACAAATACTGTAATCCCCAGGACTATATAATAGAAAGATGTTTCTTTGTCTAATAAATGTGTCTTAGAAGGAGTTGTACCTCCACTTGAACCCGAGCAAGTGGTAAAACCAAACATAAGTAAAATAGAACAATACAAAGATGGAAAATAAATTAAAATTGAGTAGACATAGTATAAGTTCAAGGTATTCTGACACATCTTTAACAAACTCAACTATAGACTTAGGAAGAACTTCATAATTACCATTAGTCATTTATGCTTCATATAATGAACCTAAACCAATTTTATAAATAGTTGTTAAACCTAGATATTCTACATCAGATATACCAGAATCAAGTCATAGGTTTAAAAATATTGATTATAGCTCATACATACTACATTCTTTGTATGATAACTTTAATCCATTAGATCCACCCTAGAATAAATTAGTATAATAATGAGCAAACTATTTCATCACCATAATCACCCACAGCGTTTGCTATGACAGAAAATATGATTAGTCAGGACAGAGAAGTAAATGTTATAAATAAGGAATTTATATTCAATGCGGAAGAACTTCATAAAGAAATAACAGCAACAAAGAATATAGAAAGATTATTAAAAATTACAAAAAATTATAATTTTGAAAAACTTAAAGATCAATATATTATGTTTGTAAAAGATAATCAAATAAAGCTTAAATTCTTTAATTGGTTTAAACAAATTTATAAAAATAAATATAAATCCAGTAACTATTAGAAATAAGGAAACAGAGTGGAAGGTAAAAATAATCAAATTAGGTTCAATCTATTATTCCATTATTTATGTTATGTCCTAAGAACCTTATTTTAGTTTGAAATAAAGACATTTTAGTTTTTTTAAGACCAACTAATTTTTTTAACAATCATAAAAAATATTTTAAAATGTTTAATATGTTCATCTATACTTGTACTAAAAATTAATACATCATCAACATAGACAATATAAAATTTTATATAAGGATTAAATATATCATTCATTATCCTTTGAAATTTTGATGGTGCATTTTTTAAAGCAAAAGACATAACATTCCACTTGTACTGTCCAAAAGAACTGTAAAAGTTGTTTTATAGCTATCTTTAAGGTGAATCTTTAAGATGAATTTGTATTTGCTAAAATCCAGATTTCATATTGAATTTAGAAATATACTTGCATTATATAACCTATTTAATAAATCATTTTTATTTGGTATCGGATATCTAATCTATTTTAATATTTTATTTAGTGGTTTATAATTTATTACTAATCTATGTGCTCCTCTTTCTATCATAGAAAGTAGCACATGACCAAAGACTTCTAGATTTACGCACTAAATTTTTAGTTTTTAAATCAGATACTTCTTTTTTATAAAATTCAATCATATCTGAAGATATTTGTATATGTCTACCTTTCGTTGTTATATCCTTTTCACTAAATCCTTCTTCATATGACAAATCTATCATATGTTATTTTCTATCCCAAAATGCATTAGGAAGATCTAAGCATAATTCTTTTTCAATATTGGTTTCTATTTATTCTATTTTTATTTTCACCATGTCTATTTCTAATTGTTTATCTATCTTTTGTGTATTTAAACTACCCTCTAAATTACAAAGTTTTTTTGTGTTAGCCTTAATTATAACATTGATCTCTAGTTCATGCATCATACATGATCGTAATAAGTTAAAACTTTTCTTTTTAGGTTTTTCTATAAAAGAAAATTTTATTACTTTATTTTTAATCTTGAAATTTACATTATCATCTTTTATAGTATATGGGGTAACAAGACTCATAAATGACATTTCTAATATTAGCATATGATGTATATTTTTTGTTAATATAAATAAAGTTTAATAATATGGGAACCTTATACCATATAGTTTGTTAACTTATGGTCAATTAATTAGTATAATTCAAAAAGAATTATTAAAACTTTGTCAAGATATAAAATTACAAAAATCTTTAAAATATGAGATGCGTAAAACAAAAGAGGAATTAACATCATTCCGTAAACAATTTAATTATAGCATAACTCAAAAATATGATAATTGTAAAGGGTAATGTATGAAAACTATAAAAAATCACATAGGAAATCTTATAAAAAGTATTATAAAAAGAAATTCAATAAAGACAATTATTATAGGAAAACTCAAACAAACAAATATAAGAAATCTAATAATAAAAATTATACGACACATAAAAATTATAAGAATTAAATCTAGAAGAATCTGTCTTAAATAAAATATATAAATTATATTTAGAATCAAAAAATGAATATCAAAGGAAGAAACAAATGAAATAGATGAAATAAATAGTGATACTTCAAAGTCTAGTAGTAAAACATTAAACAAATTAACTAAATAACATGAATCTTTGTTAGAATTAGTAAAGCATATAGAAGATCCAAAAATAAAGGAGAAATTTCTAAATAAAATTTTAGAAGATTTTAATGATAATAACAACAACACCAGAGTAAATGAAAAATTATGTATTGAGAAACAAACTTATGATTTAACTACTATATTAAATAAAACTAAACAAGTTAAACAAAACTAACGAAAGATTAAGTATAGCTAATAAAACTAAATTACAAATTATTATAAATAATAATTTAGGTATATATATATATATATATATATATATATATCTTATTCAATGAGATGTATCCAATTCTTGATGTAGATACCTTGGCAAAATTTGATGGATCGGATATTTTGTTCGATGCAAAAGATACAAAGTTTGTATTAGAATTATTCAAGGCTTCAACGGTGACAATATACGAGGATGAGCCTGTTCTTGATCATCTTAATGCTTGGACTTCTACGTATCTTCTACATAAGTTGCAGAATAATGAATTCAAGATGAAAGTTTTCAGGCTGAGGTAACTAAATCATACTTAACACATAAATTTTGATCACAAATGATAACTGATTATATGATCCGTATAGTTTTCATAATTTTAATTAAATGGTAAATATTATATATTTATAATCTCTTCATAATTGATAAATTCAGGTGGATTATACTTTGAGACATGCACATGCCAATTTGGTACGACTTGAGCATAAAAGAAACATCGAGAATCACAATCTAGATGCAGTCTCACTTCTCAAAACATCTTATAGGTTAAAAAAAACATTGATTATGATCATGATTATTTGCATCTTATTTTATCTAAAATAATTTAATTTGAATCCAAATTCAATTTCACATTGTTTATTTCTTTTTTTAAAAAATTATTTTTCCAGGTTTTGCAACATTGATAATGAAGATCTCTTGACAGTTTCATTCCAAGATTTTAATACATGTCAATCAATGCATCGTAAAGAATTGGAGTACATAGAAGGGTATGTAATTAATTGATTGATTGATTAAATTAATTAGTATATTATAGCTTTTATTATCATAAGGAATAGTTAATTAATTGATGTAAATATGTTCAAATAAATGCACAGATGGATCAAGAAATGTGGTATTGATAAATTAAAGTATGCAAGGCAGAAAGCTGAATATGCTGCCTTTTTGGTTTCATCTATCATTTTTGAACCAGAATTCTTCGATGCCCGAATCTCATGGGCTAAAAATTCTGTTCTGACAACAATTGTTGATGATTTCTTTGACTATGGTGGCTCTATGGAAGAACTACTAAACCTAATCAAATTGGTAGAAAGGTATGCTCATAACTTATTCAATTTTAATTGCTCGAATGTATTTTAGTTATTGTTGTCTTTCACCCTATGACAAATCAAAATTATTCCACATAAAATATGCAACAATTGGGTACAAGTCTAAAGAAGTAGAAATAGTTTTCAATGCAATTTATCGCACCACAAATGATCTTGCAAATAAAGCTCACTTGGTTCAAGGCCGATGCGTCAAAAGCCACATGATTGATCTTGTAATTCATATATCTCTATACTAACTCATTTGAGTTAACTTTCGAAAAAACTATTTGAGTTAAATATATCAATTGATGACTACTTAAGATTCATCACCTAATTGTTAATCTTGTGTGCAGTGGATCGTCTTGGTGAAGTCTATGTTAGAGGAGGCAGAGTGGCAAAGAAATAATATAGTGCCAACACTGGATGAATTTATACCAAATGCATATATATCGTTTGCCCTAGGACCAGTCATCCTCACCTCAATTTATCTTGTAGAGCCATTATCCGAGGAGGTGATCAATAACGAAGAATATGATACTCTGTTTATGATTATTAGTCTTCTTGGCCGACTTTTCACTGATCTTGTAACCATTGAGGTAGAATTTCGTAATCTCACATGTTTTCTCGTCAGACATTTTTTAATCATGTATAATTGTTTAATTTGTAATTTTTCAGCGGGATATTGAACTAGAAGAACTGAACACTGTGATTCTAGAAGTAATACATGGTAAAGGCCGTATAACCGAAGAGGAAGCCAAGAAAAAAGTAGCAAAAACCATTGAAACTCATACAAGCAAATTGTTAAGAATGGTGTTGGAAAGGGAAGGTAGCATAGTTCTTAAAGCATGCAAGGATTTCTTCTGAGCAATGAGCAACGTGTTGCACGTTTTCTACATGGGAGATGATAAATATACTTCTCCAACAAAGATGATGGCCAGTGTTAACACAACAATCAATGAGCCCATTGTTCTTCCTCAGAAATAATTTGCCCTAGTGTGCTTTTTTTTCTTTGCCTCTTAATTATACCTGTTTATTGATGGATTTGATATTTCACATTACTCTCAGATTTTGATAAATGCTAAAATTAATATTCATTAGCTTAAGTATTTGATTAATTAATTCAAGTATTTTTTGCTAAATGTAATTTGATTAATATTTATGATTTTGAATATAATATTTTCTATGTTCCATATATTTGTCTCTTAGGTGATTATCATTCTTAATTTGTTGACACTAAAACAAATTTGCAAGAAGAATTATAAAATTCTTATTACAACAAACTCATTACTCTTACAATAAACTTCAAAAAAAACTCTCACTTCAAAACTCTCACAACAACACTCAACACTAAAGAGAAGCTTACTACTTGTTTTTCTTTCTTATTTTGTAATGCTATAACTCACAATGGGAGAGAGTATTTATACTAACTCATACCACACAAACACACCTAACATTTTACCTAATATACATTATAAAAATCACACACCTAACATTCACCTAACACACCATACATTTTCAATACAATTTTCAAACCTCACCTAACACACCATACAATAATTGTCAAACCTTACCTAACACACCATACAACACAATTTTCAAACCTCACCTAACACACCATACAACACAATTTTCAAACCACACCATACAACATAATTTTCAAACCTCACCTAACAAGTTTATTATTTCAACACTCCCCTTTAAACTTGTTTCATAAGTCTAAGCAAAATCCTTATCCTTGCAAAATCTTCATATTTCAGTGGCTTCGTGAAGATGTCAGCAATTTGATCATGTGACTTGACATACTCGATCTGTACATCCTTTCTTGTAATGCGTTCTCTAATGTAATGGAATCGAGTATCTATGTGCTTTGATCGACCATGAAATACTGGATTCTTTGCAAAAGCAATTGCTAATTTTGTTACATCCACGTTTGACCCCCTAGGAGTTTTCATATTTCTGTGTATGCGTAATT
>CANYBF012803333.1:0-13034 GCA_948192965.1 Dalechampia spathulata | reverse complement strand
CAATCATCCTCATACGCATATAGCATATTGTAGCTCCATACATTGTAATCCACCTACGCACACCATCAATAATCATATACACATACATCCCTAGATACGTATCTACGTATAACTCCTAGGGTCCTAACGGGGGTGTAACATTTATGATGAACATCAAAAAAGAATATACTTGAAACGAGGAAGTAAGAATGTGAAATAAAAAATTATAAGAAACAAATATATATAACTTTAAAGAATGAGAAATTGGTTAAGCGATAAGATTCAATATGATGATAGATGTGTATAACAATTACAATATACGTGTTGATGCTAAGGTATATGCATGTGGGTTGTGAAACTTATTCAATGAGATGATGAGACTTATTGCATGTTTATTTATATGATTTGCTTTTGAAGAATATTACTTATGATTATGTAATGCATATAATGATGACCTATGTATAAGAAAATATGAAAATGAACATGAGTTTATAAGTGTCATAGTGTGATGGTTGGATATGTGAATGAAGAATATGAGGACAATAATGTTATATAAATAAAGAAAAGCTCATAAAAGAAAAGAATATAGAAAGAGATGTTATTACACAATAATAATGCATGATTGCATATTCATTTTCTTATGCATTAGATGATTTGATGACATGGTTGAAACCTAAGTTTGAAAAACGGTTATGAAATGATTATGATGACATATGCATGATCGATAGTATATAGACACTCTCACTAAACAAATATATTTAGTACAAGTTAGATTATTTGCGTAAGTAAGGACACTGTACACAAGTAGTAGAGCTTTGGTTCGGTTAGTATATATAAGGATTGTGAAGATTGTGATGATAATGGAATATGATTATGAGCATGAGCGAAAGGTTATACCCTGCACTTGAGTTTAAGTTTTGATGGCATATTGATGTCTTAGTGGTTTATAGAAACATGTTCAATCTACATGCGTTTATAATTAAAGTAGTTATTTTTTTGTATGTTGAGTACTCTAATAGGAAGTTACTCTCATAATTCTATGATGCACCATGTTGTATTTTTTGTGCATGTCTGACATGTTTCCTAAGGCTTGTATCGTCTGTTTTATTTGACTAACACTTACCATATATTTCAGATGTTATTCCTATTTTCATTTAATGGTAGGGATATACCAGGTTACTATTGTGAAATTATTATACTTTTATGTCATTAAGAATATGATGGATGACTTTTGAAAATGTATGTTCTTGAAATGATTTAACTAGATCATATGTTTTAATGTTTTAAAATTATTAATGTATGTTTTAAATGTTGACTTCATTAAAGAAACCTAAATGACTTAAAAGAATATCAATTATTGTATATTTTAAATTTATAATCTTTATTAAAACTAAATGATCTAAGATCACCAAAGTAAGTATGATTTTGAAAGGAAAACTATTAAAATGATATGAAAAATGCTTACCAAACTCATATGTTATAATGTTATTTATTCTTAGTTTATAAATGATTTGTAAAAGAGATTTGAAATTTTGAATGATGTTGTGATTTTCAAGGAATTGATTTGTCAAAGAAATAAAAAGAAGAAAGGAAAAAAAATTTAATAATATTTTAGTAATACAACTTATAATATAATGTCTTTTTGTTATAATTTAATTTTGATGTATTATTTAAAGTGTTACATATTTTAATAATAACAATGAAATGTACAGATAAATGATTAATTTGCATATAAATACATGCCTAATGTTGATGTAACTTGTAGACGTCATCTCTATTGTTATTTATGAGATGATAAAATTATTACTTTATAAAAACATTTTAAAAAATAAAAATTAAATTGATATTTTTTAAAATAAAAAATGCAAACCATGATAATTATGTAAAAATTCCTATAATAATTTTAAAATTCATTCAAATTGAACATATTTATTTTGATAAAAGGATAAGGATAATTTTTAAAATAAAAAATTAATAATATTTATTAACTTTCTTGTTTCATATCATGTTAAAATTAAGACCATGTTATCTTATGTATTTTCTTCACTTTGGTATAATAAAATTTTAGTAAATTATTCTGATCAATTTTTTCTTTGTTGGAGTCCTCTAAATTTCTCAGCATTCCAAGGACATACGTAAGATAAACTTTGATGGATTGGCGGAATTAAAAATACTTCGAAAGATGAGGGGTTAATTTCTAAATATTTTGTATGATTGAATTGAAAAATGTAAAACCCTATGGGGTGAGCTAAAAACCTAGCACGGTTGGAAGATGCGATAACTGTAAGCAAAGGTTGCAGGAAGGAACCCAAACAACTGTCATAGGAAAGGAAAGGAAACGAAAGGTCCAGCATTATTGTTACCGAGAAGCTGCAACTAAATACATAAATTGACAAATGGGAGGCGGCAGAGGAAGAGGAAACAGGTCACGAACTCAAAGAAAACACTTCAGGGATGGCCGCGAGAACGTTTGGAAACGTCCCAAATCAGATTCTTCTGCCACCGATCCCGCCAACGGTACCACTGATAATCCTACCTGGCAACCTTTCGCTACTCAAAACTTGGCATTTGATGAATATTACAAGGTTTTTCTATTTACCTTGTTGTTCTATTAATTTATGTTTTCTTAAGCTTTCTGCTGTCATTGGTGGAGCAAATGATCTATGGGATTTATGCTATGTATGGAAATGACTGCTAGATTTTGATTTTATTCATTTGTTTTGGTTTTCAGGAGCAAGGGACTGTATCACCTGACGAATGGGACAATTTTGTTGAAGTTCTTCGCAAACCTTTACCTGCTGCTTTCAGAATCAATTCCAGGTTGGATTCGATTTTAGTTTCTTGTTTATTATATCTTAACTTTATTCGAATGTGGAAAAATGCAAGAGCTATTCCAGTTCATACTCATGCGTGGAAACTTTATGGTAGTTAAAAGTTATTTCATCAACTTCGTGGACAAACTCTCTGAAAGAACTGATATCATGCCAAAACTGAATTGAATGTAATTCAACGTTTTAAGTTGGAAACTATTAACTAAATTGGATCTATACCTTTGCTGTTAACACCAAACTTTCAATGTGACAATTACTTGAACCCAATTAATACGTAATGTCTGCTAAAGGTAATGCTCCCACTCAATAACAAGAGAAAATTTGTTGGGCACTCTTTGGTAGTGTCATAAATCATAGGTGTTTCAGTTAGTGTAACTGTCAACTAGCACACTCTAGCATCGATAAGCTGAAGCATTCAGAGGTAATTCCTGGACAATTCAATGAACAAATTGGAAGCTTAGGATATGAGCGGTTCAAGCTCTGTGGTTGCTATTGGATAATAATTCTTTCCTTTTGTAAATTTTGGACATCATATATCTCAAAAAGTACCTTATCAAACGTGAAAAAAAAAACTTGCGGCAGAAAGGATGTGAAAACAATAATACAGAGCCGACTGAGCAAAATTCATGGAACATTTTTTTATCATTGTCTAATCTATTGTTTTTTACTAACTTGAAAAAGTTCATGAAGATTACAAATGAGATCCTTTTTCAATATGAAAAAATAATCTTCTACGTCTTTCTTCAGCCAAGGGAAGCTGAAAAATCAGAGGGTAGAATTTGGATTCAATAATATAATATCTTACTGGTATTTTATGTATTCAAGAATTATAATTATAGACATCCATGTAATAAATAACCTGCAAATTTCTCCTATCTTATGCAGTAGCCAGTTCTGTACAGATATTAGATTGCAGTTAGAGAATGACTTTATGAAATCACTTCAAGCAGAGGCAAGTTCATGATTTTACATAATTTCTATTCCAATACGTAATGATATTGCCTATTGTTAGTTACTAAATGTAACTTCCTTTCATGCCATTTTTCGTAGGTTACTGATGGGGGTGAAGTGGATGCTATCAGACCACTGCCTTGGTATCCTCATAATCTTGCTTGGCATTCTAATTTTTCTCGAATGCAACTAAGGAAGAACCAAACACTTGAGAGGTAAATCATGCCATACCAAATTACACCATGTTATTGATATTGTGGCAAACATCACCTTTATGGTGTGTTTAAACGAAAGCACATAACTGACAATGTGGAGACTTGCTTGGCTGCCGCTCCAATTTATTTATTTTTTTGGTGTAATTCTTCTATATTTTTGTTGTGTTTCAATTTTTTTCCATTAAATGAATCATGAAATGTATCAGGTTCCATGAGTTCTTAAAGCTGGAAAATGAAATTGGAAACATCACTAGGCAGGAGGCTGTCAGCATGGTGGGCCACTATTATTTGGGTGTCTATTAATGATAGTATATTGTGTTCCTCTTGAAAGTATATCTTGATCTTTTCATGTTCTTCTAAAATGTTTGCATGCGAAATAGGTACCTCCTCTTTTCTTGGATGTCCGTCCAGATCATTTTGTTCTTGATAGTGAGTAACCTGTGGTACATGGTCCTCTTTCTTCTATACCGTTCTTGCCCTTGTCCCTTTTTTTAAGCATTCGCTCTTCTGTACAGTGTGTGCTGCACCAGGTTCAAAAACATTCCAGTTGCTGGAAATTATCTACCAATCAGTCAAACCAGGATCACTCCCTGATGGAATGGTATGTTTTCTTTTGGATTATGTCCCTTCCTCCTTATAAAGATATAGTGCCTTGTCGGTGCCAGGTACCATTATTTTCACTGGGTTCTTTTCTGTGTTGCTATTTTCTGTACAATATATCTTTTGTTCAACTCATCTTTTGGTGAATAGTAATAAGTGATGGTTTCCTTGTTTTTAAAAAAATTAGTTAGTGTAGAATAGCCATAATGCAATTTTTTTTTTCTGTTTCATTAGTAACTCTTTTTCAGTGATATAGCATGCTCGTATCTGATTCTTTGTTTTTATGTGAAATTTGATCAGTATTACCTTTTGTTCTTTGTTTAGGTTATAGCTAATGACCTTGATGTTCAAAGATGCAATCTTCTCATCCACCAGACAAAGAGAATGTGCACTGCTAACTTAATAGTCACAAATAATGAAGCCCAACATTTCCCTGGTTGCCGTGCAAACAAAAATTGCATTTCTAACGTTGAGTTCAAGCCTCCCATTAGTCAACTGCTATTTGATCGCATCTTGTGCGATGTTCCTTGCAGTGGAGATGGCACCCTTCGCAAGGCTCCTGATCTGTGGAGGAAATGGTTTGTGCTGCTTCATAGTGAATTTTCCCCTGAATAGCCATTTCTATTTAATTCCCTTTAGAATGAAATAAATTTCTCTTTATCATTTTCCTTCTCTACCAGGAATTCGGGAATGGGCAATGGGTTGCATGTGCTACAACTTCAGATAGCAATGCGAGGTATATCTTGTCTTTGAATGTCTTCTTAAGATCTTCTACTCATGTTAGTGAAGAACTTTTTTCCTTAGCTATATGTTAGTCATCAATTTGGCTAAAATAATTTTTGTTTCCAAATTTGAGGGAATCCTTATGTTCTGTTTCAGCATTTCTTTGCTCATCTCGTGGTCTTCTTTGGATTTTTGAGCTAGATTGCTTTCATATTGAAGATTATATGAGACCTAAACTCATCGTGTTATTCCTGTAGGTTTATCCTTGCTTAAGGTTGGTGGAAGAATGGTTTACTCAACCTGCTCCATGAATCCAGTTGAAAATGAGGCTGTGGTTGCTGAGGTAATTACTTACCGAAATTTCATTTATTATCATTTTATTTCTTGGCTGTTTTCTATTCTAAATCGTGCTTCTTTCTGGCTCCTGTGCTCAATTTTAGATTTTACGCAAATGTGGAGGTTCTGTTGAGTTAGTTGATGTCTCCAATGAGCTTCCTCAACTTGTTCGCCGGCCAGGTTTAAGAAAATGGAAGGTTTGTTGCTTGCGTGGTCTTTTTGTACTGGAAGTTGACATCCAAATCGCTGCAGATGTTTTAAGATTTTTGTTTAGAACCGTTTTGCAAGGATAATATTAGAAAATGCAATCTAGCTTAATGTGATGTTTTTTCATTTCATTGTCATTTCTAAACATTATATACTTCAAGACGTAATGGAAGGAAGGTAACGTGCTCTCTTGTTGATGATGACTAAATCAATGCAATGTAGTGAAATGTGCCGGATGTCTTATGCAGTTTAGAAGATTTTAAGTTGTATAAATTATTATCTGTATTATCAGCGTTCTTGAATAAAAGGTAAACATTGAAGAAGATTTCTTTTGTTGCTCTGTCTTAGATGTTTCTTGTTTCGGAGATTATGGCTTTTCGGCAACTTTCTTTTCACTATTTTGAAGTTCAACCAGTTATGAAATTCTGAAGTTTAATGGTTATGGTTTGGACTAATATTATTATTCCCCTTGTATGGAGGACGACTTTTTGTGGAATAATGGGGGTTCATAGGTGAAAAGTGAAAAAGTTAATATGGTACTAGGAGGGGATATAACTGATATGACCAGGCTGCCATTGATGCTTGTTTCTGTAAGTTTTTTGATCTGTTGGAAATACTAGAAGCTTGAATTTTTACATGTCTGTAGATCGTTGATTTTTGCAAACTATTATTTTGCATGTAAATATTTCAAAAGAAATGAAATATTTGGAACTTCAAGTTTTATTCCATGCATTTGCTGAATGCTGTCTGACACATGCATTTAAGACATGACAGGTTGTCTGTTAAAACATACCCTGCTTTTTCAAGTTTCTATGTTGTATAATTCCTTCTAGTCTCCTGATAGTTGTAAATGTCATATTTGTTGTGCTCGAAAGTGTTTCAATTGATGTGGTATTGAAGCCACTTGAGCATATTGCTATTCGATGAAACGAGACTTAAAAGCTCAATCAGTTGATAGAGTCGTATCATTTCTGTTATTTGCTAGCATTCCGCTATTGGATTCATGCATGCACTAACTTCAGTTATTGTGGTGGATAGGTTCGTGATAAGGGTATCTGGTTATCTTCACACAAAGATGTCTCCAAATTCCGCAGATATGGGATTCTCCCCAGCATGTTTCCTTCTGGAAGATGCTACGTTGCCCCATCAGAGAATGACCATAAGAATGAGAATGGCGGTGATGAGACTTTAGAAGATGAACCAGTGGATGACCATAAGAGTGAGAATGGTGGTGATATGACTTTAGAAGATGAGCCAATGGAAGATCCTGCAACTTTAACAGAGGACTCAAGTGAGGAAGTTTCTGATCTCCCTCTAGAACGCTGCATGAGGATAGTGCCTCATGATCAAAACAGTGGGGCGTTTTTTATTGCTGTATTCCACAAGCTATCTCCCTTGCCAGGTAATTTTGTCATCTTTTTATGGGACACATTATTGTTTTGCAATAACAGAAGTAGTTAACCTTATCATTTAGGACACTACAAATAATTCTACTGATTCCGTGTTAGAAATTTTTTTTTTGGCACTTAATGTATTTTTTTACTGCAGTCATTCCTGAAAAACCTAGCCGACGGGCAAACTTGTTGAATAAAAAACATGGAGCGCAACACAAGTCATCAGCTCAAGTTACTGAAGGTAACAATGGGGTGGAACCGAACTCGGAAGATGCTGCATCCGGAAGATTTTCTGAAACAACACCAGAAGCTGAAATTGAGAGTGAACTTGACGGCACTGCTGCAGAAATTGTTCCTTCTAATGCATGTGGGGAAAATGAATCAGAGAAAGAGTCGACAATTGATGAGGATACTCAATCTACTAAGGCTGTTGGAAAGAGAAAATTACAGATTCAGGGCAAGTGGAAAGGGGTTGACCCTGTCCTTTTCTTCAAAGATGAAGCTATTATCAATAGCATAAAGGCATTTTATGGTATTGATGAATCATTTCCATTCGATGGCCATTTAATCTCGAGGAACATTGATAATAACCATGTGAAGAGAATTTACTACGTCTCTAAGTCTGTGAAGGATGTCCTTGAATTGAATCTCCTTGTCGGTCAGCAACTCAAGATAGCTTCAATCGGCCTGAAGATGTTTGTAAGTAACATTATATATCTTTTTAAGAGCCATGTACTGAATCCTGTTTCCCATTTACTCTTCTTTATCTCTTTTGGCCTGTTGATGCCACTCCCAATTATGTATGGGCAAGCAACTAACCTTTTTAGTTGCTGATTAATTTCTTTCTGCCTTCTTTCTCTTGAAGGAACGACAAACCTCGAGAGAAGGTACTTCTGCTCCATGTGCGTTTCGGATATCATCTGAAGGATTACCAGTGATTCTTCCTCACATTACCAAACAGATTCTGTGCGCTTCTCCGGTGGACTTCAAGCATCTTTTGCAGTATAAATCTGTCAAATACACAGACTTTGTCGATACTGAGTTTGGGGAGAAAGCATCAAATCTACGGATGGGTTGCTGTGTGATAGTTTTGAGAGGTATGAACGACTCTATTTCTAATCACCATTAGACATGCAAATTGACCCATTCTTTTAATTCATGAAATTTTGTCTACAGATGGTGAAAGTTTATCCAATCCCATCAAGATTGAAGCTTCAACGATAGCCATTGGCTGCTGGAAGGGCAGGAGCAGTTTAAGCGTGATGGTCACAGCCATCGACTGCCAAGAACTGCTAGAAAGGCTTTCAGCACGCATGGATACCAAAACAGCTTCTGCAGTGCAAGAAATTGCTGTTGAGGTCACTGAAGTGCGGAACGATGTGAACGGAATTGAGAAGGTCCAAGAATCTGAAACCACTAAACAAGCTATAGATATCTGACGTTTTTGCCCTTGAATGCTAATTTACTGTCACTGGGATTTGACATTTCCACAACTGGTAGCTGATAATTGTTCTCCATGGACTATTGCTTGGCTTGAAAGTTTACAACAGTTGTCGTCATTTCTTTTATTTCCCTCTTAGCAGGCATGCAATTCAAAATTTATATCTCAATACATATATTCATCAACATTAAAGAATTCTTGTGACGTCTGTTCTACTTGTTTGACAATTCTTGCCTTGATGTTAAACAAAGATGTCTGCAAATTGTGACACTGCCAATACGAAGCATATTTGCTTTTTGCAAATTCCAATGAAAAAAATAGCAGAATATGTAAATTTCAAAAATAACGTCGAAACAAGTCTCAACAGTTACGAACATACGGTTGCCCACAAAACCAGGAAAACGCCGTCACTGAAGCACACCTCACTACTCATTTGAAGAAGTATAGGTTCATAAATTTATAACACATTTACTTGTATATAAAATATAAATTTCTTAACATTACCCACAATATATAGGTAGCATCAATTCTCACTTTCTTTTTCCAGAATACCGGATTTTTGGACAAACCATATTATGAGAAAAAGAAAAATATCAAACAAAGTCTCATGATATTTTGAAAAAGAAATAAAATTCTAATTAAACACATATCTAAAAATCACACTTAAAGAATTAAAACCAAAACACGCAACAACAAAAACACACAGCAAACAACAAACACTTTGAATGAAATAGATTTGAAAAACAAGAAATCAATGAAGAAGAAAAAAAATATTGAAGAAGAGATAAAATGCTGAAGACGAAAACAAGAATAAAAGATCCAACAACAATAATTATTCACTATATTCAAAAATATATACCGGTTATTTAATATTTAAGATATTATCATTCTATCTCAATGCTTATTCAATATTCTTCAATAAACAATTTAAGCAAAACTCAATTTTAAAAATGACAAATCAAGAATGAAGATTCTATATCAATTTAAAGATGATTATCCACCACTAAAAATAGAAATTGATGTTATTCTAAAGTTTCATTTGAAATTAAAAAAGAGATGAGAAAATATCACAAAGTATTATGTATCAATTCCATAACCATGAAGAATTTTTCTATCAGTAGCTCAAAATCTAGAATCAGATGAAAATTTATGCATAAAAAAATGTATCTTTTTTATATATCAAATGTAGTTCTTGACAAAACCACATCTACAATGATACAATATACATTAGCTATGGGTAAATATATAACAATTATTGTAACTGAACAAGATGAGAATAAAAGAAAAAATGGATACAAGAGAGATGTAAAAGGGATACAAATAATATGAAACATACTTTTTTATGATAAAGAAATAAGTAAAATTTTTAAACATACAATTATTTAGTATATTTAATAAAATCTAAGCTCTTTTATGCAATGTTTAATATATGGATACATTTATGATATAAAAAGCATACATATTTATAAAATATAAAATAATATATATACAAAGAGTATATAAAAGAGATACAAGAGAGATATCAAAAGGATACTATAATATGAAACTTAAATTTACAATATATTCCATGAAAAGTAATTTTTTATATACAAGGATGAAGATAATCGAGATATGAAAAGCATACAAGATATAGGATATAAAACAATGTGCATACAAAGAGTAATAAAAGGGATATAAAACGGATACAACTATAAACAACTTCTTTTGAAATAAATCAAAAAATATTTTGCAAAACCATTTGAATTAAACAAAAGAAAATAGAACAAATATGATTACATTTCTTCAAAACCATTAAAGAATAATATAACAATAATATTTTCTTACATTACATGCATCTTTAAATTAAGAAGTTAGGTCGAAATATATAATATATTCACTCAAAGAATGATATAATACAATCAATGAATAAGGAGTCAAAAATAACTTACATTGCAAATTCACTGATATAAATAAATTTAGTAATGAAGCAAAGTAACATACTGATAAAATATCCAACTCAAACTTCAAAGGGTTTATATAATGTGTTCTAAGAATAATTCATAGCTTTATCAATTAAAACTTATCAAAACCTCATAAGCTTAATTAATTAAAACCTCTCTTAATAAAAGTGAATGAAGAAATTGATGTTGCATCACGAATGAAGGCATGTCAACAAATGTCGAAAGCAAACTTCTAAACATCTCCATTTGAATTGCAAACAATTGGTTCCTAATTAGACCAATTATATCGAGATTCAACCAAATAGACACTTTTGCATGGAAATGATTTCAAGATGGAATCAAAAAATCTCATTGATTCAACATAAGAAATCAATATAAAATAAAAAGAGAATCAAAGAAAAAATTTCCTACATTAAGACATACAACATCATAATAGAAAATTAACTTATTGTCAGCATAACTAACAAAAAGAAAAGATTATAAAATGCATTAGAAATCTTAAAAGATCTTCAACTAGCATCTTATTTTGGTTCATCAATAAAGACATTCGTTTTCTTCAACTTTTTTGGAGACCAATGATCATCAAAGTCATATTCTTGATGTCTTTTTCTTGAAAGATGTTTTCTAATAGATACAAAAATGGGATATTAAAGAGTCTCCTAATCAATTTTCTTACAAGAATTGACTCTTTTTCACTTTAGAAGAAGCCACATTTTTCTTAGCCATTTCAAATTTGTAAGAAAGAAAGAGGAAAAATAGTTTGCAAATGATGTCGATTTGGGTTTTAAAGAAGAGTAAAGAATAAAGATAAAAATCAACATGGAGAGTAAAAGTAGTGAGAAAATAGAGAAGAAATTGAGAGAGGAGAAAATGATAATTTAAGAAGAGAAGTGGGTAAAAATGAAAAAAATGTAAAACATGTATTTTAAATAAAAATCAGGTAATCTTAAAAAAAGACTTTTGGGTTAGGATTTTCAAAAAAGCAAAGTAAAAAATGAGAGATTTTCATAATTATCCCTATAAAAATGGACTTAGTGGCCAACCCATTTACTTTACATTTAGATAATTTAAAATATAAATTAAGAATGAAAGGTTCAATTGGTGCATTTTAAAGTCTAAGGACAATATAACACCTAAAATTGAGTTAAAGGATCAATTTAACCTTTGAAAATCCTCTTAGTGGAAGGCAGCACGTGTGCGGTTTATAGTGGTTCGGTCAAACTCTTGCCTACGTCCACTTCTCCTAAGTCTCGACTTAGGGTTCCACTAAATCTCAATCAATTACACAACACAGATTCCTTAAATAAATCCTAAACCCTAGTGTTTTCAAGGCTCACACTCAAACCTTTACAAGAATCAACCTTACAATCTCTCAAATACAAATTAATGCCCAAGCATTAATCACACACCAACCCACTAAAAGCAAACACTAACTTTTACAATGGGAATACAATGAAAGAGAGATTTCAATAGCAAATTACACAAAATATAAGTTAACTTGCTTGCAATAGACAATACAAGCTCAATGGAATAGAAGTTCTGTAGAAAATAGTTGTTAGAATCAATGGATATGAAAGTTCTTCTTTAAAATAGCCGTTAGAAAGTATTTAAAATCCTTTCTTAAACGTCGCGTATGACCGTACCGTCATGTACGCCCGTACGGATTTAAATTTTACGCCCGTACGGATTTAAATTTTATCATTGAAAAATGAGAGGGAAATGTGGTACGGTAGTACCATTACTTGGTACGCCCGTACCAAATCAGTTTTCCTGACAAGCAATTTTCCTGCGAGCTCACGTACGGCTGTACCACCCAATGGTACGCTCGTACCAAAACAGGTTTACTGATAAACCATTTTCCTGCAAGCTCACGTACAGCTGTACCACCCAATGGTACACCTGTACCAAAACAGGTTTACTGACAAATCATTTTCCTGCGAGCTCACGTACGGCCGTACCACCTAATGGTACGCCCGTACCAAGCTCAATAAAACATTTCTAAGTAGGTACGGTCAGCCATATGGCCGTACCACTAAACCAAGCTATTTGGTATGCTCGTACCAAAACCGGTACGTTTGTACCAATATAAAAACATTATTAAAAACTTGCAAATAACTTAAATTGACTCATACGTGACTTATACATCAAAACCTAGGGTCTAACAATCTCTCCTTTTTTGATGTTGGTAATCAATTTAAGTTTAATTTGTAAAAACTTATTTATCACATCCTTGCTTTTGGCATACACTATTAGTATATACGTATGATGTGCTATGATTTATATGTGTTGAATTTGGATAATGATGTGAATTTAAATATTTGAATTATGAATTTATATGAATTATGCATGCTATGATAAATAAATGATATGCCTTATGATATATGATTTTATGGAGAAATGATGAGAATTTTACGAGA
>CANYBF012803314.1:0-13886 GCA_948192965.1 Dalechampia spathulata | reverse complement strand
TTGGATCTAACACATAAAATGCCAAAAATCCTTTTTATGCACATCTTATACGCATAATTTTGAAATTTGCCATTAAAATAATTTTAATTCACATCAATGATCAATCTCAATATACAACATACATATTAACATATTGATATTTTGAAATTTGTTCAAGCGGCGTAAAATAGTTTGGTGTTTGAAAATGTTCACTGCCAAAATGTAAGAAGCAATGCTAATGTAAGACTACTATATAATGATGAATACATAGAGAATGAAGTTGTCACCACCGAGCTACTTGATAACTGTGTGCTTATTGCTACCCAAGATATCCAATGGCATTGAGTACCCTCTCTCAAGCCGAAATCAATTGAATTTCTGTCTAACCTCATATCCATTTAGTCATTCTCATGGCCTTCTAATTAAAGGAAACTATCAAGCTATCATACAGGAACTAGGGGCATCTAGATCTCTCATACACACCTACCTACCCAGAATGAATAAGCATTCCATAATTCAACTCTTGTTGCAGCTACAGGGAAAAAAAATCATTTAGGAATCAATCTTTAAAATTTAAGAGCTCTCACTATTCAAGCATTTCATGACTCAATTCTCATTGCAATCACAAAGTAGAGATTAATTTCTAAACTCAATCTTTAAAATTAAACATTCATAGCAATGTTAAAGACAAGCAAGAACAGTAATCCCTAGCAAGGGACTTCAAACGTCAAACCCTACTGTAGAGTATTTAGCCACTCATGGCTTAACAGGAAGAGCAAAGAAAAGAATACAAATGATAGTGTTCTGCCCAAACAAGAATGGTCCCCTCTCCAATCCTGGATTCCTCCTCTTAATAATACCTCAGTGGAGTTCCTCTCTTTCCTTCTTCTACCATTTCCTATCTTTTTGCCCATCATTCTTGAATTGGCTCCCATTATCCCTGAATGTTCTTTAATGGTCTTTTGTTTTTCTATCTTCTTGCCCATCACTCTTGAATTGGCTCCCATTATCCCATGATGCTCTTTAATGGTCTTTTGTTTTTCTTCACCCGCGGATCCCACTAGCTTTGGTGTTTGATTTCTTTAATTCTGCTCAATTATTGCAGGTCCATGATCATGGAGTTAAAGTCCACGATTGTGGAGTGCTCTTGCGACTTACTTCGCGTTGGTGACCTCTTCTGCCATGATCGTGGAGTTGGAGTCCACGATCGTGGAGTTTGCTTGGGGGGCCTTCTCTTTGATTTAGGCTTTTATCATAATCGTTGAGTTGGAGTCCATGATCATGGAGTTGACTGGGGGCCTTCTCCTTGATTCGGTCTTCTGTCACGATCATGGAGTTAGAGTCCACGATCGTGGAGTCGACCTTTTTGCTTACACTTTCTTCACTTCCTCTTTATTTGCTTCTCTCATCTACACACTTAACACACACATCAAATGCTAATAGAAACAAGCTAATTCAACATCAAATCAACTGAAATTTGAAACAATTACCATTCCACACACAAGTAAAACATAATACTAATTAACACACATCAACATCCCCACACTTAAACTTTTGCTTGTCCTCAAGCAAAAATAACATTCAAACAATACAAATATGCAAGGCACTTTGAATATGAAAATGTATTTTCTCGAGAGTAAACATTTCTGACTCTCATCATCCCTTAGAATAACTCTTAAATAAGCTTGACAAATGATCAAGTGTTGTGTAGGTACAAATGTTTATCCTAGGTAATGGGGATAACCATTCATATAATTACACTAGCTAACACAACATAACTCATGGGTTGATGCATCGATATGTGATGAGTGTTTTGTTTTCTTATTTGGAGATCATAAGGTCTTTTATTTTTTTATTTTTTTTTGGCTCTTGTTCGAGAGGTAGCTTTTTCTCATCGAATACCCCACACTTTTGGGAATGGTATCCAGTTACTCAACATACTACCTTTGCTCAAATGGCTGCTAGCACTGTTCTTATCACTAGGGCCAGTTTTGGGCACCCCTAACGACATTGGAACAATTAGCTCGTTGCCCTTTTTTTTTGGGCTTATTGCTTTTTATTTTTAAATTAAATTTCCTTAATCATTTCTCCATGTTCTTTGCTTTTCATCCTTTTACCGTATATCTCATGCATTTCCATTAAGTTATGCTCTATTTTCCAGTGTAGCTATAAAAGGGCTATGTTCATTACCTAAGTTAAACATTTGTACATCACATACCTAACATTTGCTAAGCTTATAAAGAACTAGTCAAAATAGGATAATTTCAAGTCAGGCCTACTTATTTTGCCTAGAATATTTACATGCCCTATTAAAGTGACGTGCATTTAATAAACACACATAAATATTCACTTAAACACACAAAAACAAACATTCATGTAATAAAACATATGAGCACCATATCACGCAAACTTAAATACCAAGTGCACAAAATTAACAGTCAACAAAACAGACCTCCCCACACTTAGAGAATACATTATCTTCAATATGAGAAGATAAAAAACACACAACATTAACATAAGGAAATATTAAAAATGCAAGTATAATAGAATAAGAGAGGTTAAGAGATCAGTTGCCTGGGTGAGGTGGGGAAGTGGGTGGTGAAGGAGTTGGTGAAGGGACAGTGATGCCGGAAAGCTCAAAGAATTTAAGCATTTTACACCTTTGGTAGCATTGTTCTCAACGTATGTCATTGACGATTGCCTCCACTCTGGTGAGGCGAGCAGCATTTTCAGTGTTGCCTTGCTCGAGCCTCAATAGCAGCTCCATGATCGAGTTGTCAAGTGTTACTCCTGCTACTGTGGTTGGTGCTCCTTTTGTGTCTCATGGTGCTGGTGGTCTTCAAGCACCTATGTCTATTCTTCCTCATGAGAGGCACCCTTTTCTTCCTCCTCATCATCATCATGATCTAGGCGCCTTTGCTTTATGCCTTGTTTATCTTCATAATCTCAAAATTGCATTCCTCGAGCCTTTAGCAACCCTACATCATAAAGATATTTTACCGAGAACTTGTGTGATGGCATGATGGTTAGTCTAGAAAAGTCAACATTGAAATAATCAGCAATAGCAGTAAGGACATGGCCTAATCCTAATTTCCTGCTACTCGGCCTAGCCATTTTCATGAAGCCTTTCATGAGGTGAAATGTGGTGCAGAAATCATGCTCATTTTGGATGCACCTAAGTGGAAAGAGCTCCTGTGTTGAGACCTTATTAGTTTTTATCTTAGCAAAGACAAACACAACCATAAACTTGTGCAACATAATAAGAGCAGGGTCTCTAATCAATAAGTTCAAGGCATTCCTAGTGTCATAGGTTAAGGTGCACTCAGTGATTTGAGTCCAAAAGGTCTTGGGTCGGAATTCAGCATGTGAGGAGGATAAACCATGTTGAGAAAGCTTAGTAGCATCCTCAATCATGTTATAAGTGAGCTCTAGAGGTCTTCCCCTTAATCTAAATTTGATTCTTCCTAATTTATTATCAACAAAGTCACATGTAGTGTAGAATTCATGCACAATCTCCTTGTATACATGATGCTCATTAACAATAAATGTTCCCCAACCTAATTTGAGGGCATACACTTTCAAAGTTTCTTGCACCCTCAAGGATTCAAGCACAAACCAATCGAAGTAACGAGGAATAATGATAGGTTTAGCTTTCACCTGATTGTATTTCCTACCTTCCTCATTGGAATAGATGGGAAAGGGTGCTCCATAGTGCCTGGAAATGTCTTGAATGGATGATTTGGGAGCCTTCCCTTTGTCCTTAGTACGCTGTGCTGTTTGCTTGATTCTTCTAGACATGGTTGTCATGAAATGGAAGAGTGTTTAAAGGTGTTACTAGAGAGAATATGACATTTCTGCATATTTTTCCTCATCCACGATTATGGAGTGCAAGTCCATGATTGTTGAGTTGGAAAATATCAGTTTCTGCATTTCTTTCCTTCAATCTTCTCACACCCAAATGAAGTTTAAATGAAAAGGAAATGGAAAAATAATCAATCACGTACTATAAACACATATGTTTTAACCTAACACTAACCACAAACAAGGCAAACATTGATTGTTCATAAGAAACCCAAATATGGAAAATTGATTTCAAGAAAAAGAGAGAGAATAAGATTATTACCTCATAATATGATAAAAATTACAAATGAAATGATGGAATCTATTAGCAAAAGGAGTTGGAGGATGAAAAATAAGGTTTGGGAGAGTGGAATGGAGGTTTGAGTGCAAGGGGAAAGGCAAATGAGTGTTTAAGTGAGGGGGCTACTGTTTTTAGGGGTTTTAAATTTTAAGTTATGCTAAGCATTCGGCCACGATTGTGGAGTTCAAGTCCATGATCGTGGAGTTTGGAAAAATCACCCCTCACAAATTAAGCCTTCTATCACGATCATGGACTTGAAGTCCAGGATCGTGGAGTTAGAAAAAATTTTCTCTTGCACTTCCAACGTTCTACCACGATCGTGGACAACATTACCTTAAAAACTTTTCTTTTTCTTTTCTTTTCTTTCTCTTTACATATAGAAATGTATGCTTAATTATCAAAAGTCAAAATCATAATTCAAACATGCTTCAAATTATTATGTTCAACTAAAGAAAGATTTAATTTATCAGTGAAAAATTAAAAAGTTTGAATCAAACTCAAGACAAACCTACATAAAACAAAGTCTTCACATACTAGACACTTACATGCTAGGTTTAAGGTCATTAGCTGGACCGTACCTGTTTTTGAGCTCAATCTAAAGAAGTTACCTCACTCAGCTTTTGAGTTACTCTACCAAGATATACCTTACACCACTGTCCATTGACCTTAAAGGTCTTCCCTCTATCATTCTACAACTCTACTACTCCACTTTCAAAGACTTGAGATACTCTGAAAGGACCGCTCCATCGTGACTTGAGCTTTCTCAGAAACAATCTTAACCTGGAATTAAACAAGAGCACGTTATCACCAATACTAAATATTTTTACCTTAATGTATGTGTCATGCCATTACTTGGTCCACTTGTTGTACAGCTTGGCATTTTCGTATGCCATATGCCTCAATTCTTCTAATTCTTGTAGTTGAAGTAACCTTTTCTCTTCTGCTCTCTTCAAATCATAGTTCAAGTGTTTGATCGCCCAATACGCTCTATGCTCTAACTCCACAAGCAGATGACAAGCTTTGCCATAGATCATCTTATAGGGAGTTATTCCTATAGGGGTCTTGAACGCTGTTTGATATGCCCATAGTGTGTCATCTAGCTTAGCTACCCAATCTTTCCTGGAACTACTGACTGTCTTTTCCAGGATTCTCTTAAGCTCTCTGTTCACCACCTCCACTTGACCGCTGGTCTTTGGATGGTATACTGTGGATACCTTGTGGCACACGTTATACCTCCTAAGTAGAGCCTCTAACTTTGTATTGCAGAAATGTTCTCCTCCATCGCTGATGAGTGTTCTAGGGATCCTGAATCTGGTGAATAGCCGCTTGATGAATCTGCTGACAACTCTACCATCATTAGTGGGGCTGGCCACTACTTCAGAGACATAATCAACCCCCATTAGTATATACTTATTTCCCATAGAAGTAGGAAATGGTCCCATGAAGTATATGCTCTATACATCAAATATTTCAACCTCCAAGATTGAAGATTGAGGCATCTCATCCCGCTTGGATATGTTCCCTGTCCGCTGACATTTGTCACAGTGGAGCACATAATCTTTTGCATCTTTGAAGATCATCAACCAATACAACCCACATTCTAGCACTCTGCTAGCTGTCTTGTTAGCTCCATAATGCCATGCATAAGATGAATCATGATATTGTGTTAGTATAGACATTATTTCTTCTTCCGGAACACATCTCCTTATTAAGCCATCAACACATTAATGAAATAAGTAAGGTTCCTCCCATTGATAGTGTTTGGTGCTTGTAAAGAACCTCTTCTGCTGTTGATACGACACATCGAAAGGTACTATACCGCAGGCTAAATAGTTTGCCATATCTGCATACCAAGGGTTTTCCTTCCTTTGCAGCAGAAACACAGACTCATTTGGAAATTCTTCTTTGATGGCCCTTTTCTCCTCTTCATCATCATTAGAAATTTCTAGACGCGATAGGTGATCTGCAACTGCATTCTATACTCCCTTCTTATCCTTGACTACTGGTCTATGGATGGTATATTGTGGATACCTTATGGCACACGTTATACCTCCTAAGTAGAGCCTCTAACTTTGTATTGCAGAAATGTTCTCCTCCGTCGCTAATGAGTGTTCTAGGAACCCCTGAATCTGGTGAATAGCCGCTTGATGAATCTGCTGACAACTTTACCATCATTGGTGGGGCTGGCCACTGCTTCAGCCTATTTGGAGACGTAATCAATCCCCATTAGTATATGCTTATTTCCCATAGAAGTAGGAAATGGTCCCATGAAGTTTATGCCCTATACATTAAATATTTCAACCTCCAAGATTAAAGATTGAGGCATCTCATCCCACTTGAATATGTTCCCTGTCCACTGACATTTGTCACAGTGGAGCACATAATCTTTTGCATCTTTGAAGATTGTCAGCCAATAGGACCCACATTCTAGCACTCTGCTAGCTGTCTTGTTGGCTCCATAATGCCATACATAAGATGAATCATGACATTGTGTTAGTATAGACATTATTTCTTCTTTCGGAACACATCTCGTTATTAAGCCATCAACACATTAATGAAATAAGTAAGGTTCCTCCCATTGATAGTGTTTGGTACTTGTAAAGAAACTCTTCTGCTATTGATACGACACATCGAAAGGTACTATACCACAGGCTAAATAGTTTGCCATATCTGCATACCAAGGGTTTTCCTTCCTTTGCAGCAGAAACACAGACTCATCTAGAAATTCTTCTTTGATGGCCCTTTTCTCCTCTTCATCCTCATTAGAAATTTCTAGACGCGATAGGTGATCTGCAACTGCATTCTATACTTCCTTCTTATCCTTGATTTTGAGATTGAATTCTTGTAGAAGCAACACCCACCTAATTAACCTGGGTTTTGCATCCTTTTTCACAAACAAATATCTCAAAACAGTATGATCAGTAAAAATAATTACTTTAGAACCTAAGAGGTAGTCTCTAAACTTTTCACATGCAAATACTACTGCTAAGAGTTCTTTTTCTGTTGTGGTGTAATTCAACTGAGGCCCTGTTAAGGTTTTGCTAGCATAATAGATAGCATGTAATTTATTATCCTTCCTCTATCCTAACACACATCCAAGAGCAAAGTCACTGGCATCACACATAATTTCAAAAGGTAATGACCAATCAGGTGAAGTTAAAAACAGGAGCTGTGGTCAATGCATTTTTCAGGGTATTAAAAGCATTTAAACATTCATCATTGAAATCAAACACCACATCTTTAGCTAATAAGTTTGTCAAGGGTCTAGCAATGACAGAAAAATTCTTAATAAAGCGGCGGTAGAACCCTGCATGTCCAAGGAAGCCTTAAATTCCTTTCAAGTTTTTTGGTGGTGGTAGATTCGATATTACCTCAACTTTAGCTCTATCCATCTCAATTCCTTCCTTGGAGATCTTGTGTGCCAAAACAATTCCTTCATCTACCATGAAATGGCATTTCTCCTAATTTAGGACCGAGTTGGTCTCTACACAGTGCTTCAAGACTCGCTCCAAATTATGCAAACATGACTCAAAAGAGTCTCCAAACACTGAAAAATCATTCATTAAGATTTCCATGAATTCTTCAATCATATCAGCAAATATTTCAATCACACATCTTTGAAAGGTGGCAGGCACATTACATAAATCAAAAGGCATACGCTTATATGCAAATGTACCATATGGATATGTGAAAGTGGTTTTCTCTTGGTCTTGTGGGAAAATGAAGATTTGGTTATAGCCTGAATAGCCATCTAGGAAGCAATAAAATGAATGACTTGCTATTTTTTTCAATCATTTGGTCAGCAAAGGCTAAGGAAAAATGATCTTTTCTAGTAGCAGTGTATAGCTTTTTATAATCAATGCATACTCTCCAACCAGTTACTGTCCTAGTTAATAGCAATTCCTTCTTCTCATTTTCTACAACAGTTATGCCTCCTTTCTTAGGTACACATTGGACTGGACTCACCCACTCACTATCAGAAATAGGGTATATAATACCTACATCTAGCAGCTTGATTACCTCCTTTTTCATAACATCTTGCATATTTGGGTTGAGCCTCCTTTGCCTCTCACAAATAAGCTTACTTCCTTCTTCTAAATGTATCCTATGCATAACCATATTCTGGCTGATTCCTTTAATATCCGACAGCTGCCAGCCTAAAGCTTGGATGTGCTTCTTCACTATCTTGATAAGCTTATCCTCCTGTATTACAATTAGTTTTTTTGATATTATGATTGGTAATGTTTCATTTTCACCTAGAAAAGCATACCTGAAATGTTTAGGCAGAATTTTTAGTTCCAACATAGGTGACTTTTCAATTGAAGGAGGAGTAAGGTTAGAATTTTGTACCAACAATTCTATCTTAGGTGGTTCACCACCTTCCTCGTTTATTACCTCAATTTCTTCCCTTATTGTGACATCTTTTGGTTCCTCTTCTAGCACAGCAGACACATATTCATCAATTATGTCAAGTTTCATACATGACTCACCTTCCATTGGCTTTTTCATTGCTTTCCTCATGCAAAACTCAATCTTTTCTTCTCTAATTCTTAAGATTAGCTTTCCTTCATGGACATCAAACAAGGCTCTCCCTTTATTTAGGAAAGGTCTCCCTAAAATCAAGGGGCAATTGACATCTTCATTGTAGTCCAACATTATAAAATCTACCGGAATGATGAACTTATCCACTTTGACTAACACATCTTCAATGATACCAAATGGTTTTTTCACCGATTGTTCCGCAAGTTAAATTACCATTGAAGTGGCTTTGATTTCTCCCAAACCTAGCTTCTAAAAAATGGCATATGGCATCAAGTTAATACTTGCACCCAAATCACACAAACACTTGTTAAATACTAAATTTCCTACTTTTCATGGTATAGTAAAGCTTCTCGGATCTTATAGTTTTGATGGTATCTTACTTGAAATAATAGAACTACAATTTCCTGTCAATGAAACTAGTTGTATGTCATCAATTGTGTGTTTGTGTGCCAAGATTTCCTTCAAAAATTTAGCGTATTTAGGTACATCCTGAATCATCTCCGCAAATGTCACATTGATACTTAGTTTTTTTAATTTTCCATAAATACAACAAATTTTTCATTTTCTTTCGATTGCACTAGCCTTTGTGGAGATGGAATTACCTAGCCCTGGCTGTTCTTCCTTTGTCCTCTACTTGGATCCAACTCCACGATCATGGAGTTGGCTACCACAATCATGGCAGTGTCTTCCTTCAGCCTCCTGCTATGTTTGTGAAGGTCCAGCTTCACCACTACTTTGTCTCACTTCTTCTTACCTACACTCATCCTCAATAATAACATGTTCCTTACCCTTACTAACCAACTCCTTACCACTCCTTAGTTGAATTACCTTTACTTGCTCTTTGGGGTTCAGCTCCGTATTACTTGGAAGTCCTCCAAGGTTCCTTTATGCAATTATTGTAGCTAGCTACCCCACTTGCACTTCTAAGTTATGAATGGAGGAAGAATGATTCTTTATGATTTGGTTAAACTTAGTTTCCATTTCTTCTGTGATTCCTCCTAGGTTGTAGTTTGGTTCCCAGCAGCTCCATGAATTTCTTCATTTTTGTCTCAAAACTACTCTGGGGAGGTGCTGGCTATTATGCCTTTTACATATTTCCTATATTGTTACTCCAAGAAAAGTTTGGATGGTTTCACCATCCCGGATTATATGTATTAAAGTAAGGATTGTTACCTTGTCTTCCCATGGGTTATGGAATATTACCTACAAAACTTACCTGCTCCATTGTCTCACACGCATTGCATTCATTCAATGCATGTCCTATTGTTTGCACAACTCACATGAACTGGACACCTTTGATAAGTTACTGATTTGCTTGGTCAAATTTGCAACTTCAGCCTGCAAAGCACTAACAGCATCAAGTGATAAAACACCTTTGTGTTCTTTAATTACCGTCTTGGACCTGTCTGATGCCCATAGTGCATTTGTAGCTACCATTTCCTCTAGCAGTTCATATACTACTTCTATGGTCTTCTTCATTAGGGACCCTCCAACTGCTACATCAATGGTCCTTCTAGTGGTTGTATTTACTCCATTGTAAAATGTTTGAAGCAACAACTCTCTTGGAAAATTATGATGAGGACACTTCCTTTGTAGCTCCTTGAATCTTTCCCATGTCTCATATAAAGACTCACCATCCATTTGCTGAAAGTTAGTAATCTCCTTAATGATCTTTGCAGTCTTTACCAAGGGAAAGTATTTGGCTAGAAATGCTTGCATGAGTTGGTCCCAAGTCATGATTGACCTCGGAGTCAATGAGTTCAGCCAGATCTTTACCTTGTCCTTGAATGTAAATGGGAACAACCTCAATCTTCTAGCATCCTCTGTCACTCCATTATACCTGAAAGTGTCATAAATCTTTAGAAAATTCAATATATAAGCATTAGGATCCTCATTCTGTAAACTGAAAAACTGTACCGAAGACTGCAACATTTGTAGGAGAGCTAGTTTGATCTTAAAATTTTTGGTTGCAACCGCTGGTCTCATTATGCTTTGTTGGTTGGCATAAAAACCAGGCTTGACTACATCCATCAATGTTCTTTGTTCTTTTGCCATCTCTACTAGGTTTTCCTGCATAACTCTTCCTTGAGCAATTCTTCAATTTTCTCTTTCAATCCTTGTTGGATCTTTAGAAGCTTCTAATAACGTTGATTGAGAGTTCTTGGTTCTTCTACTCATGCACCTACACAACTCAAACAAATAAAAATTACAAATACAAAGATGCTTAAATTAAACTTTACTTTCCTATAGCGACATTAAACACATGAATCCCCGGCAACGGTGCTAAAAACTTGGCCGTCCTTGAAACGACAGTAGTTTTAGATACTACTTTACTGCAAGTATACAGATTATTGTAGTAAGATATTTATCCCACGAGGATTTATGGTTTAGCCACCACTACTCAAATTTCTAATTTGTTCAAGCATTGTAAAATAGTTTGGTGTTTGAAAATGTTCACTGCCAAAATGTAAGAAGCAATGCCAATGTAAGACTATTATATAATGATGAATACGTAGAGAATGAAGTTATCACAACCAAGCTACTTGATAACTGTGTGCTTATTACTACCCAAGATATCCAATGGCACGACTACCCTCTCTCGAGGTGAAATTAACTAAATTTCTGTCTAACCTCATATCCACTTAGTCACTCTCATGGCCCTCTAATTAGGGGAAACTATCAAGCTATCATATAGGAACTAGGGGCATGTAGATCTCTCATACACACCTACCTACTCAAAATGAATAAGCATTCCATAATTCAACTCTCATTGGAATTACAGAGCAAAAAAATCATTTAGGAATCAATCTTTAGAATTGAAGAGCTCTCTCACTATTCAAGCATTTCATGACTCAATTCTCATTGCAATTACAAAGCAGAGATTAATTTCTAAGCTTAATCTTTAAAATTAAACATTCATAGCAATGTTAAAGACAAGCAACAACAGTAATCCCTAGCAAAGGACTTCAAACTTCAAACCCTACTGTAGAGTATTTAGCAACTCATGGATTAACAGGAAGAGCAAAGAAAAGAATACAAATGATAGTGTTCTACCCAAAGGAGAATGGTCCGCCGCCAATCCTGGGTTCCTCCTCTTAATAATACCTCAGTTGAGTTCCCCTCTTTCCTTCTTCTTCCATTTCCTATCTTTTTACCCGTCATTCTTGAATTGGCTCTCATTATCCCTGAATGTTCTTTAATGGTCTTTTATTTTTCTATCTTCTTGCCCATCACTCTTGAATTGGCCCCCATTATCCCGTGATGCTCTTTAATGGTCTTTTATTTTTCTTCTCCCATGGATTCTACTAGCTTTGGTGTTTGATTTCTTTAATTCTACTCAATTATTGCAGGTCCATGATGGTGGGGTGCTCCTTTAACTTACTTCTCGTGGGTGACCTCTTCTACCACAATCATGGAGTTGGAGTCCATGATCATGGAGTTTGCTTGGGGGCCTTCTCTTTGATTCGGGCTTCTGTCACGATCGTGGAGTTGGAGTCCAAGATCATGGA
Source organism: Dalechampia spathulata (assembly GCA_948192965.1). Taxonomy (NCBI): domain Eukaryota; kingdom Viridiplantae; phylum Streptophyta; class Magnoliopsida; order Malpighiales; family Euphorbiaceae; genus Dalechampia; species Dalechampia spathulata. Next base: position 1,715 of record CANYBF012803314.1, on the reverse strand, counting down.
GTTAACCTTTTTGCTTACACTTTCTTCACTTCTTCTTTATTTACTTCTCTTATCTACACACTTAACACACATCAAATGCTAATAGAAACAAGCTAATTTAACATCAAATCAATTGAAATTTGAAACAATTACCATTCCACACACAAGTAAAACATAATACTAATTAACACACATCAAATACAGCTAAGAAGAACACTCCTTAGATGAATGAGTGATCGGGTGGTGGAGATACTGGATCAACCTTGGTTTCCTCCTTAAATCCTTGAGTGGAGGTCACTCTTTACCCTAACTTGAGTTTGTCCATTTCTTTGCCCACTACTCTTCGCATGATGTGGACTCCATTACTTATTAAGGCTCTTTAAAACTTTTTATTTTTGCTCCCCCTATGGAACCCATTTCTCCACCTTATCTTCTATCAAGTCATACTTCAATTTGCCTAATAATTGCAAGTCCATAATCATGGAGTTGGAGTCCACGATCGTGGACTTCTCTAGTAGCTTTCATCCATTCTTCTACCTTGGTACCACGATCATGGAGTTGGAATCCATGATCGTGGAAATTTCCAGTAGGTTCTTGGGCATCTCTTCATGACTTCCATGATCATGGAGTTGGAGTCCATGATCATCAAAAATTCCAGTGGCTTTCCTCTTTCATGCTCTTTTTCCATGATCGTGGCAAGGAGCTCCACGATTGTGGAGTTAGTCTTCCATGAATAAAACTCCTTGTTTCTTCTTATTTGCTCTTCTAATGCTACACACTTAACACACACATTAAACTCTATTAAAAACAAAATAAAGTGAAGCAAAATGCCATGAACTTAAAGCAAACTTAACATCCCAAAACATCTAAAATGCAATGCATGGTGGTATATATCAACATCCCCATACTTAAGCCTTTGCTTGTCCTCAAGCAAAGAAAACACACACATCAAGTTAAAATTTACTTGTGATAAGGCACTTGGATTTAATGAAAGTAACACTTCTAATCATCATCACCCATTTTGTATAATCCTCATGTAAGCTGAGCAAATTTCTAAGTATTGAGAAGCTATAAATATTTAACACAGATAATTAAGCTTACTCCTTCATACATTTTCACTAGCCAACATAACACAACTCATCATTTTATGAGTGATCTAAGTTGTTTTTATGTTTATGAGGATTATACAGTTTTTATTTCTTCTCTTTCTATCTTTCTTTTCTTACTTTTAAAATTGATGTTTCAGCTCTTGTTCGAGAGGTAGATCTTTCTCGTCGAATGCCCCATGATTGTGGTGATGGTACCCAATTACTTAATATACTACCTTCACTCGAATGGCTACTAGTGTTGTTCTTTATCACTTGGGCTAGTTTTGGGCACCCCTAATGACAGCGGAACAAATAGCTTTTGCCTTTTTGACTTGTTTTTTATTTTTTATTTTTTTTCTAGTCATTTCCTCCACTTTCAACTTTTTAAATCATCACATTATATATCTTATGCATTTTCCCTAAGTTATGTTCTATTTTTTAGCGCAAGCATAAAAGGATCAAACTTATTGTCTAAGGTAAATATTTATACCTCCTCACTCCCAGTTATTAGTGTATGCTCTAGAGCATCATGTGTATTTGAACTATACGTTTCATTAATAAAGGCATTATTCATTATATAGTACAATGTTTTACATGAACTTGTTTTACTTGGAGTATTAAACTATATATATATTGAAGTCCATGATA
>CANYBF012802833.1:0-15537 GCA_948192965.1 Dalechampia spathulata | reverse complement strand
ATCCACTCCAATGTGTTAGGGAATTAACAACTCAAAACTAAATCAAACTAATTAGATTTTTTAGATTTTCAATTAAAACTAATCAAAACAAGTTAAATTCTATTAGATTTAATCAGATTCAATCAAGTTTAAGGCTGAAATCAAGTATTTAATTCACGGTTGTTTTTTTGATCAGATTCAGAGAAAATGAAAAATCAAAACCCTAAAAAACTCTCCTCCCGCCAAAATAACAGACTTTCAAATTATAACTGTCTGAGGAACATACCCGATCGGGTATACTTAAGAGGAGAATCGGGTAAACAAACTTACCCGATCGGGTATGAAAGATACCCGATTTGCCTTTTAAACATACCCGAACGGGTAAGATGCAACTTACTCAAACGGGTAAGAAGCAACATACCCGAACGGGTAAGAGGCTCCAAAATGCAAAAGACACTCTAAACGACCCTAAATCGAACCCTGAACTACACCAGGATGAACCAAGATGCCCATGAGGGCAAAACGACAAGGAGATAGGCTCGATTCATCCCAATCAATTCGATCAATCCAAAATTAGGGTGCAACAGTATGTCATTATGCCATGCCAAATCACATGCCTTTGTTATACCATGTTACTATGCTATAATGTACGCCAATATGCCATGCCATGTCACATGTCATTTTACTATGCCATGTCGTATGCAGTGTCACACTCCATGTCGTATGCCATGTCACATGCCACATCATATGCCATGTCACATGCCATGTCAAATGCTATCACACACACACATCACTATATCATGTCATGCATATGCCATGTCATTATATGATGTCATGCTAATGCCATGTCATTTATTATGTCATCACTATATCATATCATGCATATGCCATGTCATTCTACTATGTCATCACTTCACATGTTATGCCATCCAAATGTCATATAGCATTATATGTCATTCTACTTGCTACATGATGCTCTGCTCGTCAAAATAACATATCGCACTGCATGCTTACTTTTACGCTATTGCTTGCTTGCCTGCTTAGAATAATTAATTCCAACTATAATGGTAAAATTGATCTTGGAAACTCATAGAAATAAATCTTCATAACCCAAACCCGTCTTTGAAGGGTTTAACTTAGCACTCATGCTATGGGTTAGTTGAACCAATCTAGAAATATATGGTTGTGACTCCCTTGTGACTCTTTTGAGTTCATATCATTCCTCGAGGTAACCCCTTGGGAAGTCGGCGCTTTCATTCCAAGTGCAACCTTGGTCTAAAAGCCTCGCAAGCCTCACTTTGGGTAGCGGTAGAAACTATTCCACTCACAATGGTGACTCCACTGAGGATGCACAATAAAAGAGTGGTGGCATCTAAGAGTTTCCATATCAATTTTCCATCATAGTTGGATTAATTGTATGCATTACAATATAGTATTGAGTCTATACACACTACCCTTGTCTCATGTCAAGCTGGTGATTATGGATGAGTGAGTACCATGGAATCTATAAAACTCCTTAGAAAAGCAAATTTGCCTTCACCATTTGCTACCTCGTACCGACAACCGTCCATGATTCCTGATAGATAAATGCTAGGTATTAGTTCTATATCGATGATTCTATTTGGTTGGATAGGTTATGGATGCCATGGCAGGGGACCTTAGCCTATTCTTATCGGACTAAAGCCCAGGTAGTTAACCTAGCAACATTCCAAACTAAGACCCCTCATTACATGCTATGTTGATTGATGTCCTATCATATCAATGGATTTGCCTAAACCCGGCCTATTTTTTACCCTTGTATTGCTCTGTTAAGAGTTGTAATCCTTTCATGATTCTATATGGTTGCATAACCTCATACCTATTCCATAGGCATACTCTTATCATAATAATATGATCATGCCTGTATTGCTCTGCTAAGGGTTGGAATCCTTTCATGATTATGTATGGTTGCATACCTCATGCCTATTCCATGGGTATACTCTTATCATAACAATATGATCATGCCTGTATTGCTCTGCTAAAGGTTGAAATCCTTTCATGATTCTATATGGTTGCATACCTCATGCCCATTCCATTGGTATTCTCTTATCATAGCAATATGACTAAGTTGAAATATTATCGGGTTTTCACCATAATCCCTCATATGATCGAGCAACGATCACCCCTTTTGTTTGCCTCATTGAGAGAATAGTACCTCAAGTTCCCAGTGTAACTCCGGGCTAGCATCTCATCTAGGAGATATTAAACTGACTAATTCTTGTAGAGGTATAAGGGTGGTAGGGAGCACTGTTGTGTGCTATGTGTTCACTAACCATTTTTGTATTTTTTGTCCAACATGCATACATGCATACTCATGTAATTTTCTCTAATAAACTTCCTTTTACAGCCATAATGCTGGATGTTTCCTAGCATAGGTCATACATACATCCTACGTGATGCATCAAGTGCATCCAACGTATATGCATGCTAATTAGCTTTATTTTGTAGCCATAACGCTAGATGTTTCCTAGCATAGGTCATGCATACATCCTATGTATCATATCACATGCATCATATATAATACCATATGTATACTCATGCATCCATGCTGACTCTTTATATCATGTACAGACCATGTCAGACTCATAGCCAACTAAGAATATTACATCAACATCAGACGCTCCTTCCACAGTACTGGATGATGCTTCATTGGCTACAGTTCAGAAGCTCATTGACCAATTGATGACCAAGCTCTTGAACAATGACTTTAAGATACTCCTACAACAGTAAATATGGGAGGCTCTTAGTCATAGAGATTTCATCACCCCACTAACTCCTATGAAGGATAAGGGGAAAGGTATCAACCTGTATGACATTGAGACTGACGATATTGTCTTGCTCCATATCCATGATGTTTGCAAGTCTGAGACTTCTGTCTTAAAGTAGAAGATAAAATAGCTGTAGTCTATCATGAAAACTAAAGGCATGGGGTCTGATCTTTATTTTGATGAGTTCTCTATCTAGGCTATCAAGGGGCTGCCTGCTAAGTTCAAGCTCCCGGATGTTCCTAAGTACAACAAGGTTGGGGATTCAAAGAATCATCTGAAGACTCGTTGATGTTCCCATGATGATGAGCACTACAGATTTATTGGATGATCGGATAATTTGACTCTTCTTCATCTCATTAGAAGGACCAGTGCTGGCCTGGTGTCACAGTCTCAACAAGGTAGCCATGGCTAAGTAAAAGCCTCTTTGTACTACTTTCTGTAAACAATATAGGTTCAAATTCTGATTTGATATAACTCTGATGGATCTTAAAATGACTAAATAAAAAACCAATAAGTCCTTCATGGATTATTTTAGCAAGTGGATGTATAAAGCTACATTGGTCAGACAGAAGCCATCTGAATCAAATATGATTAATAAGCTTATTCTGGGGTCACTACCACTCTACCAGGATAAGCTGAAGTACCAAACATTCCACACCTTTGAGGACATCTACTCTATCAACCAGCGAATCGAGCAGATCTAGGGGAAGAAGAAGGAACCTTCCTTCTTTAAACCCAAAGTCACCACATACACTCAAACATAGCATAAACCCTACCATATCAATGCCTTGCAAATACCAAACCCCATACTCCAAAACACTACCCCATCCTAAAGGTTCTTGAATCTTGGAATGCTGCTTTCTAAAGTTTTCGGGCATCTCCTCAAAGCCAAACCCATCAAGCCACTCGAACCAAACTTCCAAACACCAACCACACTTACATGCTCCAATCAGGGTTACCAAAATCTCTGGCTCTTAACTCTTTCTCTACCCTGGGCTGTGAGGAGATTACTAGACTACCCACTATTAGCTTTTATCTCGATAATGGGTTTGATATTAGCACCATTGACATATGGTATGATAGTTTAGAGGATGAGTCTACAGTTACTTGGGATTTCTCTAAGTCTAAATTATCACAAGATTAGAGTTCTAAGAAAGGTAAGTCAATCAAGACTTCCAAAGTAGCTAAGCAGAGGTCTAAACCATCTAAGCAGCAGAAGGAGTTAGGTGCTAATAAGATGTCCTCTTGAGTCCACAACATGACTCGTAATGGTAAGGTGTTCACTCCTCCCGATCTTGGGAAGAAACCAAAAGCTTTCAAAAAGCCGACCAAGGCTAGACCCATCACAGATGAGGCCGGTCCAAGCAATGTTCTAGGTCCATAACTAGCTGATAAGGCTACTTAGCTTGATAATGTTATCGTAAAATATTTGAAGAAGATGTAAGCTAATATCAACATTTAGGACTTGGTTCTATCCTCCCAATAGCATCGACGGGCCGTCATTGAGGCACTCTCTAGCATGAGAATTTCTCTATCCACCTTAACCTGCAGTATGAAGAGTCAATTGGTGAATTAAGAATTATAATCTAGCATAATTACATTCTCTGATGTAGATTTACTGGTCGAGGGTATCCATCACAATAAAGCAATCTTCATTAAAGTGCATATCTTGAACGTCTTCACTCATTACGTCATGGTGGACAATGGTTTTGGCATTAATGTGTGTCCTCTTAAGGTGTTGCCCAAGCTCGGAGTCTAACTTTTAGGCCTGAAACCATCCAAGACTATCATCAAGGCTTATGATGAGTCTAAACGAGAGGTTACTGGTACCTTCACTGCTACTGTCATAGTCGGGCTGATCAAATCAATGGTGGAGTTCACAGTTCTTGACATTTCAATGTTGTTTACATTACTATTGGGCCAGCCATGGTTCCATCCCCTAGGAGGTATGTCATTTACCTTACACCAGAAGATCAAGTTTCTGCATGACCAGGGGGTAGTTACCATTGCAGCTGATGATAAGGTTACCTTAGCCTGCATCAAAGAAGACGTCCCTCTTATGATTTGCTTTTAAATTGCCATCATCAGAGAGCCTGTGTCATACTCATACCAACCAAGTCCCACGGTGGAGAGGATAATATGAAAGATGAACTTTGTTCTTGGTAGAGGTTTGGGCCCATACTAGTAGGGTCCAGTAGATTTAGACACCTCTACAACCATGTGGAAAGAAAGATATTATATTGGTTTTGATCCCTATACTTCAGACAAGCTAAAAGAATGCAAGACAGTCATGTTCATCCGGGGGAGACACAATATGACCATCCCTCCAAGTTGCCTAACTTGGATGATTTCTTTGATCAGCAGTTTGCCATCTTTGGTGATGTCTATGATTTATCAGCCTTGATAGTAGCTGAGAAGACCACTATCGCTTCTTACACCATCAGCTCTGATGATGCTCTTCAGATCTTTGATGATGTTGCTGATCTCACCACTGGTTGCTTGGAGCTAAAAATTACCACAATTATTGCATTGGGAGCCAAGCTACAGAGCTTGGATATGGGGGACCTACTGCTGCCTAAAGTCTATGAAGACATTGCTACTCTAGTGGATAGCACCTTTGATGAAATACTATATGAGGACATTGATGTCCTAATTGCTATTTTATTCGATGATGATGTAATCCCATCTAAGTATAATACAATGAAGAATAATTTTGCTTATGTTTGTGATGTGTATTCTGATGGCATTATACATGAACATGAGCATTTTTGACATTAACATATCATGCATTGAAAATGTTAATATTAGCACAGATGACAAGCCTTGTCTACTCCAGATTGCATTAGACCTGACCTTTGAAGAGAGAACAAAAATAATCAGAGTACTGAAAAAGCATTTAAAAGCCTTTGCTCTAGGCTATAAAGACATGTCGGGTGTCGATAAAACTATTATGGAATATAAAATTCTGATCAAGCCTGGGTTCAAGCCAATTAAATAGAAGTTGTGTCACCTCTAACCAAAATAGGCCTACAAGGTTAAAGAGAATGTCTAAAAGTAGTTGGATGCTAAGTTCCTTGAAGTAGTTGACTACCAAGAATGGTTGGCCAATGTGGTTCTAGTTCCTAAGAAAGATGGTAGGGTCAAGGTCTACGTAGACTATAGGGATCTGAACAAATCATGCTTAAAGGATGGCTTTCCTTTATCTCATATCGATGTGCTGGTTGATAGTGTAGTTACTAGCGCTATGTATTCCTTTGCTAATGGATTCCTTAGATACAACCAAATCCTCATGGCTATTACAGATAAGGTGAAGACATCTTTCATCATAAAATAAGGGATCTATTGCTATAAGGTCATGATCTATTGCTACCTATCTGAGAGTTACAACAACCTTGTTACATGAGCTAATCCATAAGGATGTCAAAGTCTATGTGGATGATATGATGGTGAAGTCTCCCACCAGAGAAGAGCATCTGGTTGCTCTTGATAGATTTCTCATACGGGTTGAGAAGTACAAACTTAGACTGAATCTAAAGAAGTGTACATTCAGGGTGATGTCTGGCAAGTTACTGGGTCACATCATCAGTCAAATGGGTATCGAAGTGGCTCCTGATAAGGCAAAGTCGATATGTGAGATGCCTATTCCTAGAACTAAGATCAAAGAAAGGGGATTTCTGGGACAGCTCCAGTATATCAGTAGATTAATTGCCAAACTCACTACCATGTATAAGCCTATCTTCAAGCTTTTAAGGAAAAATCAACCTTTGATTTAGGACAAGAATTGCCAGTTCACATTTGAGAGGGTGAAGCATTATCTCTCTAACCCGCCAATCCTGCAACCACCTCGATTGGGAAAACCATTATTACTCTATCTAGCATTAGAAGAGGAATTAGTATGTGCTATGATAACTCAAGAGAATGAAGCAAAAATCAAGCATGTTGTCTACTACTTTAGTAAGAAACTATTACTAAAAGAATGCAAGTATACCATTGTTGAGAAGCTATGCATGGCTATGGTCTAGGTCATTACGAAACTCAGGCACTACTTTCAATCACACCAAGTTCATGAGATCTCTAAGGTCAACCCTATGAAATACTTGTATAAAGCTCCTTCACTGGTAGGGAAACTTTCCAGGTGGCTGATCCTATTATCAAAGTTTGATGTGCGGTACATCATTAAGAAAGTGATCAAAGGCAAAGCGATTACTAAATTCTTAGCATCAATGTCCAGAAATGGTAGTTGCAGTTCAATAGCACAGTCAATAGAAGAGGTGCAGGTATAGGGGTTGTACTAATCATTCATGAAGGCGAATTGATTATGCTTTTAAAGCGACTGAGCTTTCTAGTTACCAACAATATGGTTGAGTATGAAGCATGTCTATTTACGCTCAAAGCATTACTAATGATTGGTGCCCAAGATGTAAAGATATTCAATGATTTAATGCTTGTAATTCACCAATCCATGGCCAAGTGGGATGTCAAAGAAGAAAGGCTCAAGCCTTATATTGAATACATGAAGCTCATGATTTACAATTTCAAATCATGTTAATTTATTCACATGCCACATGATGAGAATTAAATGGCCGATGCCTTGGCCATATTGGCTTCAGTTTATGAATGACCATAAAGTTAAGTTCAACCTGTATTCATCAAGCAGTCGAGGACTCCTTGCTATGAAGGAGAACGGGCTATGGTGCTAGACCAGCAAGATGAGATTCCATGATATACTGATATCATGAATTTTTTGAAAACCGGTGCTTATCTGGAAGAAGCCAATAAGACTGACAAACTAGCTCTACGCAAACTAGCAGCTAACTTTACCTAGCAGCAGGGTGTTCTTTATAGAAGAATAGTTGATGGTCTACAACTTCAACGCATATTAGGGAAAGAGATCAAGTCATCATGCAAATAGTACATGCTAGCACATGCGGGTCCCAAATGAATGGATTCGCTCTTTACAGGAAGATTTTACATCAAGGGTATTTCTAGTTTAACATGGAGATAGATTGCATACAGTTTGTACAAAGATGTCATGAATGTTAGATTCACGAGGATCTGAGTCACATACCATTAGTTAAATTATAGAATTTGACTATGTCTTGGCCATTCTCAGCTTAGGGAATTGACATCATGGGTGAGATTCATCCTAATGCTTCTAATGGGCACTAATACATATTAGTGGCTGTTGACTACTTCTCAAAGTGGGTCAAAGTTGAATCCTATAGTAAACTGGGGGCAAAGCAAGTTACCAAATTCATAAAGAAAAATCTCATATGTCGATATAGGATACCACATCACTTGGTGTCTGATAATGAAGTGTAGTTCCAATGCCAAGTGGTTGACTTACTAAAAAGATATGGGATCGAGCACAACCGATCCTCTCCATATCACCTTCAAGCTAATAAAGTAGTCAAAGCTGTTAATAAGATGATCAAGTGAATCTTAGCCAAGATAGTCTAGACTTATAGATATTGGCACAAACAGTTACCATTTGCCTTATGAGGTTATAGAACCACTACAAGGAATCCTACGGTTGCTACTTCCTACTCTCTAGTTTATGGGACAGAAGCCGTATTACTAATCAAAATGGAGCTCAAGTCACTTTATGTTATTCTGAAATCTTAGTTTCCAGAAGCTAAGTAGAAAAGGGCAAGGCACGAACAACTGGTTACTATTGATGAGAATCAACTGAAGGCTCTCTATCACTTATAACTTTACAAGAAGCCCATGACACATGCATTCAACAAAAAGGTCAAACTTGTTGCTATCCAGAAAGGTGATATCATTCTGAAGCAAGTTAGGCTAGCTATCCATGACCCCTATGGAAAGCTCAGATCAAATTAAGAAGGCACATTCCTTGTTAAAAAGATCCTATCCAAAGGTACTGTCCGTGTTTTAGATTTGGAACGCAATGAATTTTCGGAACCCGTCAACCTTGATCGGTTGAAGAAGTATTTTATCTAGGGAAAAGGGTAAAAGAAAAAGCAAAAATTAAAAGAAATGTTTGGTAAGCTGAAACCTAAATAGGTGATTCATGCAAAAATTAAGAAAAAAGAAAATACTTGCTCGATGAGTTGAAAATCCACTTGAACGGCTTATGCAAAAGTTAGAGCTCTTAAAAGCAAAAGGAGAGCATTAAAATAATTGATCAGAAAATCTAACATGAAACTGGTCAACGATAGAGGTTAATTCTAATGCATATCTGGGAACTTCTGTGTTGCTTTTAACATTTTTCATGCAAATGTTTTAATCTTATTAATGCAAATGGAACACATGTTCATAAACTTAGCCATAAGTAATACTAGTTTCAAACACAAAGCACTATCTTTCTTTGTTGCATACAATCTCATTGCCTAACAATTTCTTGTAGTACATAATCCTAGTTATGGTGTAGCACCCATAACTTATACTCATCATCTATAGTAGATCTAGCTTTAGAAATCTCTATAGCATAATCCTACGATGAGGCCAGGTCCTCTCTATGTGCTCTAAGAAGCAAGATAGAATCATCCTTCCTCAAACCCCCGTTAACTAAGGGATAGTCTATTTGTAGCTGTACTGACAACAGACTTTAACAGGACTATAATGCATACAATGTATGAATCCCAATAGCTAAATCAAGCCTGTGTAAGTCCTCACCATCACATGCTGTATGTGCCACCAAGGACAGGTCCACCTAACCTCACTCTCTAGGATGGCTCCCATCCATTAGACCCTGCAGTCGAATGTCAGTATCCTCACCTCGTTGAAGGTGTAGTCTCTCTACATATGGCTATGAGGTGCGTATCTCTGTAGATCACCCACTCGAGATGCCAAGATCCCCAACTTCTCTTGAAGCCAGATCTAAAAAAAACAACAAAAAAAATAAAAAGCAAAAATAAAAGCTCACTGAGTTGAAAACCCTGCAAAAGGTTGTCCAGGTAAAAATTAGAGCAACCCACTAAACTGAAAATCCAAGGGTGTAGTTCAGGTAAAAGTTAGGATTTGAACCAAAATCAGTTACCCAATGAGCCAAAAAACTTGTAAAAGGTGACTCATGCAAAAAATAGAGCAAAACATAACTTTTCTAAGTTAAAAACCTGTAAATGTGGCTTAGAATTCTCACCTATAGTAGAAGCAGACTACCACTAAGGCATTCACACTGTTCTTGCTTCACACTATCCAGTCCAAGGATCATCTCTGCTATGATCATAGAAAAAGGGATATGACCCTGCTCTATCTGGTCTATCATAGGCCCAATCATCAAATCTCCGAGATTGGATAGGTTAATAAATAGAAACTGCACCAGCAGCCCAAATCTTACCACCCTCAACCATGAAGACGTAGTTACAAGCCTATGACCACATAGTTGGAAGATAGCAGTAAGACTTCCAGTATCTCAGACGTGTGGTAACGACATAGTTCTATTAACATCCTTATTACGTCAGCCATGGCATCCCAAGATACCTGCACAGGTCATACATATATCAAATCAGCAGAATCAGTAGACTAATTCTTAAAAATTCAGGTATTTTTCCTAAACTATTTTAATCTTAATTCAACTGATAAATTGCTTTTCCATGTCTGGCATAGACAGGAAATTGATCCAGTAGATAATCAATATCAATCAAACCCTTAACTTCTAGTCAAGCCATTGATCAGAGAGTATCGCACACCAACATTGGGTTCCAAGTACTATTCTTGGGCATATCAGACACATATTAGATGGTGCAAGCATTGATCTGACAGTTGATTACCCCAGAACCAGTAGTTATTTAATTTTGATCTAGCAGTTGATCACTCAGGTCACATAATCGACCACTCAATTCAGCAATGATGGTGGAATCAAGCCTCTGATTCCTAAACCCTAGCAGTAAGCATCTGAACATTGACCTCAGATGATTTTCTTGAGCCTCGCAGTAAAGCCATTGGTCTCGTAGATGACCATCAATCAGCCTTGATCATTTAGCTAGAGCATTTAGCTTCTAATGATAGAATTAGGTTCATGACTGATCAAAATCATTGACCAAAAAGTGTCAAGCCTTAACAACAGGTCCCAAATGCCAGTTTGGACATATTCAACATTTATTAGATGGCACGAGCATTGATCCAATAGTTAATCACTCAAGTCCTATAGTTCACCACTCGATCCAACAGATATCATGGAATTAAGCCTTGATTCTTAAACCCTGGTAGTAGGCATCTAAACATTGACATCAAATGATTTTTGAGCCTCGCAGCAATGCCATCGGTCCAGTAGTTAACCAGATTAGCATTGATCATCTAGCCCGAGCACTGGGCTCCTAGTTACAGAATTAGGTTGCAAGCCTCAGCATGAGGACCAACAAATCAACATTGATCGTCCAACCTAGGCATGAGGCTCCCAATTAAAGAATTAGGTTGTAAGCCTCAGCATGAGCATTAGTGGATCAGCATTAATCATCCAGCCTGAGCACCAGGCTTTCGGTGACAAAATTAAGTGGCAAGCCTTAGCATGAGCATTCTGTAAGCCCCAACATGAGCATTATACAAGCCTCAACATGAGCACTTCTCAAGTCTCAACTTGAGCATCGATCAGGTACTGTTCTTGTATTTAGGCAAAAACTAGTGTTGTGATTAGGTTTCATCCTATCGACTTCTGATTATGTCTCTATAGGATGATCCTAATTATGGGGCAAATTGTTAACACTATGTTTTCAACCCCTGGGCACACATTGTAACTTATTTCCTTATTGGGATGGCTTAATACAGGTTCCCATTCCCAAGAGTAAGTTGTATAAATGAATTTTTCATATTCATTTGCCATATAGGCACATAATTTACCCTCCATTTAGTCTGTGCAAAACGATTGACCATCATGGATTTCCTGCACAGGCTTGCTGGATTGCCCCTTTTGGGCATATATTGTGACTTATTTCCTTATTGGGATGGCTTGGTACAGGTTCCCATTTTCAAGAGTAAGTTGCATACATGAATTTTGCATATTCATTTACCATATGGGCATACGATTTGCCCTCCATTTAGTCCGTGTAAAACGACTGCCCATCATAGGTTTCCAGTAAAGGCTTACTGAGTTGCCCCTTTTGGGCACATATTGTAACTTATTTCCTTCTTGGGATGGCTTGATACAGGTTCCCATTCCTAAAAGTAAGTTGCATACATGAATTTTGTATATTCATTTGCCATATGGGCACACGGTTTGCCCTCCATTTAGTCCGTGTAAAACAGCTACCCATCATGGGTTCCTACTAGTTTTGGTAAAGGAAAGGGACTTTGTCTCAAATTGCTAATCCTAAGGGTGGCACACCTCCTAAGGCTCCTATAAATACCAGGGGTTAGCTTTCTTATAAGACACAACATATCATACGCATAATATACATTTTAATCTTATGACATTATGCTCTAAGGATTAAAATGACCTAAGTAAAAATTTAATTAGGATTAGTGACTAATTAAATTTACTAAAATCCTAAACTTTTAGGAATTGAGGGGAACGACTTCTAGCCCTGGTAAGTTATTTCTTCCTTTGACTTTTTAAATTAATTTAGCTTTACTATCATGTTTAGTTTATTATCTTAATTTAGCTTTTCTACCATGTTTAACTTATTGTTTGATTTAGCTTTACTGCTATGTTTAATTTTTTTACCATGCCATGTCAGCATGCCACTATACCATGTCATCCTGCTATATCACATGTCATATGCCATCATGCCATATCATATGTCATATGCCATTATGCTATGTGGTATGCCATTATGTCATGACATCATGCCACATCACATGTCATATGCCATTATACCATGTCATCATACCATGACACATGTCATATGCCATTATTCCATATCATCATGCCACGTCATATATCATATGCCACTATGCCATGTCATCATACCATGTCACATGTCATATATAACTATGCCTTATCATCATCCCACGTTACATGTCATATGCCATTATGCCATGTCATATGCCACTATACCAAGTCATCATACCATGTCACATGTCATATGTCACTATGCCTTATCATCATCCCACATCACATGTCATATGCCATTATGCCTGTCATAATGCCATGTCACATATCATATGCCATTATGCCATGTCATTATACCATGTCACAAATCATATGCCATTATGTCATATCATCATGTCGTGTCACCATGTCATATGCCATCATGCTATGTCACCATGTCATATGCTATTATGCCATGTCACATGCTATATCATCATGTCACATGCGATTATGCCATATCACCATGTCATACGCTATGTCACCATGTCATATGCTATATCATCATATCGCATACCATATCACCATGTTGTACCTTACATCCATCAAACTTTGACTATTGATTCATGCTTTTACATGGTATAGAATTAGTCGATCAAGTCTTGAATTTTGTTTGTTATTAACGATTTTACTTGTTTATTTACATTTTCAGCTCATGCTACCTGAGGTGAAAATTTTCTCGAGGAGGTTGGGACGTTACTTAATGTCTTATATTTTTGTACTGATGAAGATCTTATGTAATAGAATAGCTTTATTCTCCCACTTTTAGGATTTAGCATTAAATACCACGTGTATCCCCTATTTCCTCGATTCCCTTTCATTGACCTTTTCTTAAGGATTTTATTTCATGGATGGATTTTATTATATTTGTTAAAATATATATGCCATGCTACTATACCATATCACATCCCACATCACACACAATAATGCCATATCATGCTTATGCTATGTCAGAACATATACCATGCCATACGCCTTTATGTCATGTTATATTGCCTTTATTATGCCATATTACTATGCCATGATATACATCATTATGTCATGGCATATCACATGTCATTTTGCTATACCACATCACATGCCATGTCACACGCTATGTCGTATGCCATGTCACATGCCACATCGTATGCCACATCATATACCACGTTAAATGCTATCATACATACATCATTGAGTCATATCATGCATATGCCATGTCATTATATCATGTCATGCTAATGCCATGTCATTTATTATGTCATCATTATGCCATGTCATGCATATGCCATATCATTCTACTACATCATCACTTCACATGCCATGCATGTTGACCCTGACTTTTCACCCTCGTATAATTTCGGATCTTTATTGATTCGGTTAGGATTTAATCCCCGGTATCGATCCCTATTATGTGTATAGGCCTTTGTGTCTTCCTCTGTGTGTTTTGGTGCGCAGAACATTTCAGGACTGGTGGGGCCCACCATGGCGCCTGGCGGGACCCGCCATATATTCTGAGTGTTCTGTGCATACAGAACACCATCCCTTGCCATATACAATGGCAAAACACTTGAAATGCGAAGTATTGCATTTTTGGCCCCAGGTACTATTCATCATGAATAATACATAGGTGGGGCCTACTAAACAGAAATGGGGCCCGCAGTCCCCAATAACCTATTTTGTTTGTTCTGTACTTACAGCATACATTTTCCAGCTGCCTTATGCAAGGTATAACGCTTAGCATCGCAAATGCCGTCTTCTAGGCCCACTACGCTGTGGGGCCCACCTAGTAGAAACGGGGCCCGCTGCCTCTATTAACCCATTCTGTGTATTCTGCATTTATAGAAAACGTTTCACACCTGCCTACGTATGGTAGGACACACAGAATGCAAAATATTGCATTTTGGAACTAGTTACTATTCATTATGAATAGTATGCGGGCAGGGCCCACTTTCCCAATTAGCCAATTCTGTGTATTCTGTACTTACAGAGTACATTCCACTGCTGCCTTACGCAAGGCACATATCGTGGCATTCCGAATGCCACATTTGTAGGTTCACCTCGTTGTGGGGCCCGCTAAACACTAGTGGGGTCCGCTTCCCATTATCGTCCGCTTCAATGCGTTCTGTACGCACAGAACACACCCTATCTGCCGCCTCACTTGAGGCGGAACGCTTGGTATGCTATTTGCCACTTCCCGGCCCTTTTTGTACTGTGGGGCCCATCATGAATAGTACCCAGGTGGGCCCACCACCCGAATTCACCAATCTGAGTGTTCTTGACACGTAGAACACATTTCCACTAGTGCCTACGTGAGGCACGACCCACGGCATCCCGTATGCCACTTTTTAGCCTTAATGGGCCTATTGGGCCTAAATTGGGCCCATTAGCCAAAAGTCGATGTTCGGGGCCGAATTTGAGAAAACTTATAACTGCAAGTTTCTCGAAATGTCATTTGCACTTTCCTGGACATATGCCACACATCCCGTTCCGCCCGTACGAGGTGGAGCGCATAGGTCAAAAATGCAACGTGCGTAGCGCATAGCCCTATAGGCTACGCACGTTGCATAGTAAAGACGTTTGGTCGGGAGCTATTTCGGGACCGAATTTGGAAAACCTTTCTTCTATAAAGTTGTTCCTCACGTCGAATAACGCTTATACGCTTCACGGCGCATCCCGGAAATGACCACAGTGGGCGCTACACAAGGCCCTATGTGCACCACATGTAGTACATGTGTGCCGCACATAGCCCTATATGTGGCGCACATGTATGCAAATACGTGCCAAAAATTACAAAATTGCCACCTAAAAATTCACTCTATAAATATAGAGCTCGGGCAACATTTTCTAGACCCGAAAAGTTGCTCTGAGAGCAGCCAAACCTCTGCCAAAATCCTCCCAAATTAATTAAAACACTTAATTAATTTATTTCTTAGGATCTAGGGACTTAATTGGCTTAGTTAGGCTCCCTAAACATTCCTGGAGTGAAGATCTACAAGAATACTC
>CANYBF012802656.1:0-16326 GCA_948192965.1 Dalechampia spathulata | reverse complement strand
TCAACCACCAATTAGCTTAGCGGTGTCCCCATACGACGTACGTTTGATGTATCCCTTGTGGTATAGGTATTGGTCCTTGTAGGGGATCGGTGTCTATACTACGGGAGCATGTCCTCCTGGGTATGGGCCGGGTGTGACATGCACCTTTAGGAACTTGAAGAACACCTTGAGTAATTATTGAATGCCTCGATGAACTTGAAGGATATCTTGAGAATCTTGAAGAACACCTTGAGGACTTGAGGATTTGGAGAGCCTTTAAGTCTTAACAGCTTTTTATTGCTTTTAGTGTCACATCCTGAAAAGAGCACACACGTTGTATTCATTAAATTACTTGAAATGTTACGTTTTATATGTTATTGATGTGAAAATGATATAAAATTATCATTATGATGATAAGCATACGATAAGATTAAAGTTTATAGCTCAAAAGCTGAAATTAAAAATTTTACCGATACCACTGAAATGACCCTTGAATGATACTAAATCAATGTTTTCAATGTTAAAAACATTTAAATTGATTAATTGACTATGCTCAAAGTGTTTATGTTAACTTAAATTAGATATATACGAATTTTAGAAAATTTGAATTAAAAATTATTTATGATGTCATCATTAAGTAATGATGATGTAAGCATGATGTAAGTAAGTGAAATTAAATTGATTTTTCTTAGAAAATGAGTAATTATGAGTTAATAATGTATTAGTAGGAATATATAATAAATTTTAAATATTAGATATGTATAATTAGTATTTTTAATTATGAAGTCATAATGATGTCATTAATGATTAAGATGATGTCATAATTAGGAAAATGGGATAATTAGTGTTATGTAAGATGTAAGATGGTAAATAAATAAATATATATGATAATAGAATAAATTAGAATATTAAAATGAAAGTGAGATTGGTAATTGTAAAAGTGTATAGGAAATAGAAAAGTAGTTTGGGAATTGTGTTAGTGGATAGAGAGAGAATGTAGGAATATTAATTTAATTGGTTTGAAGACTTGATGGATGGTAATTTTAATTAAAATATAAGGTATTAGAGTATATTTTAAGCATATAAAACAAAATTTAAATTATGATTGGAGGATTAAAAATAAACATAAGAAAATAATTAAGTTTAAGGGCTAAAAGGGGTAGTTTGGTGTTGTTTAGGGACTAAAATAGAACTTTGTCCAAATGAAATGCAACTAACCAAATTTTTCTCTCATTTGGACCTCATTTCCCTTAATTATTCATCTGATTTCCCATCTGGCCGAAATATATCATTTCCATCCACTTTTTCATCTTATCTTTTTCATTTTCTTTTTCATTTTGCTTAAGTTTTTCTACTTCTTTCACTTAAACACCAAAAGTCCCAATTTTCCTCTTCTCAATTTCCACAAACTTCAAGTTTTAAACAAGTTCATCAAGGTTCAAGGCTTGGTGAAGATCCATCCATTT
Organism: Dalechampia spathulata; assembly: GCA_948192965.1. Taxonomy (NCBI): domain Eukaryota; kingdom Viridiplantae; phylum Streptophyta; class Magnoliopsida; order Malpighiales; family Euphorbiaceae; genus Dalechampia; species Dalechampia spathulata. The sequence goes on along the minus strand of CANYBF012802656.1, from coordinate 14,881 downwards.
CTCTTGGTTTTCATAAAGGAGCGCATGTATTTCTTCTTTGAATCATAAAATTGCAAGCTTCTTCTTCTCTTTTGTTACAAAATCTTCATGTTCAAGCTAGTATTGGGAATATTCTTCAAGTTCCAGCAGAAATCATCTTTTTTTTCTTTCTTTTAAGTGTTGGCTGAAACACTTTCTTCATCTTTGCTAAAGTTCAAAGCCGAAATTAATAAGATTCATGTAATATCAAACAAACCGTAACCTTTTCTTTATATTTAACTTATTTTATGGTTAGATCTAACTCTTTAAAGTATAAGAGATCAAGGTTAAGGAAGTGGAAGTGTTAAGATCTACATAGATCCATGGGATAAACAAGTAAAAATCAAGTTTGAGTTGGAATTTTTATGGTTTAGCTTAAGGTGAGCTTAGTTTGATGAATTATCTTCATGATCCATGCATTTTTGTGTAGTTTGAGAGCCTGGACAAATTATATTGAGTTTGTTCTTCATGGCCAAATGGTATATGTCATGAATTTAGTAGTTTTGGTTTTAAATTTCATAGTATAGTTGATTTAGGATGTAAATATGGATTAAACTAGTGGATTGTGGTATGTGTGTGAGTTGTGTGATGATTTTTATGATATGGCAGAAACATCCTAAGCAAGATAACTAATGGATGGTAAGTTTAAACCATATTTAAGGTGATTAAGGTAAAAATAGAAGGTAAAAAGCTAAGAAGATGCTATAAGTTAAGTATTAAGTTAAGTAAAATTGATGATTGGATGGTTAAATATAATCTTAGTAGATATGATTTAAGAATTATGAATTAAATGATTAAGTTAAGTATGATTAAAAATTTTAAGTTAGAATTTGAGTAAATTTGATGATATAAGGTAACAAAGGTGACTTTTAAGGGTTAATATTACCAAATGACACTGTTCTGAGGTCGGTTTTCAAAATGGTCACTGATTTTCAATTTTTTTCTTTTCAGTATTTGAACTTCAATTTTTTTTCATCAGGAGGTTTTCTGTCACGTAAATATATACGTGGCAGAATATTCCTCGAATATTCTCTTGCATTGCCACGTGGATGGTTACCATGTCATCATTCATGCTGACGTGTAATCCTACATGACAATGCAATTGACGTGGCAAACATCCACGTATGCAACCGTTCACGTGTCAACCGGCCATATATGCAACTGTCCACGTGGCAACTGTCCACGTGGCAATGAAAGGGAATATTCAAGGAATATTCTGCCACGTATATATTTAATGTAGCAGAAAACCTCCTCATGAAAAAAATTGAAGTTCGGATACTAAAAAAAAAAAAATTGAAAATCAGTGATCATTTTGAAAACCGACATAAAAACAGTGTCATTTGGTAATATTAACCCCAAATACTTTGTAGTTAGCCCTTCAATTTATTAATGCAAATGAATAAATCTTATCACCTATTATAATTACCGTAGATGGTGATGCCATTGATTGTAGAAGAAATCACACTATTCCTCTAGATGTGCATATTTTTTCTCTTAACTCTTCTTTATGTTTCACTTCTTCTTCTACCACCCTTTCTTTTTTATTTTTTATTTTTGAAAAATAAAAAGATAACAAAATAAAAATAAAAATAAATAAAAAGAGGATATTACCAATTATAGGCATATTATCAACCTCTTCATTGTCTCTATTTGACTCTATGATATTCTTTCTTGACTTCCCTTTGAATCTTATGTTTGCATTTGTTATTTCCTCTTGATTTCGTCCTTTTACCTTAAGCTCTTTAATTATTTTCTCTTTCATTTTCCTTTATTGCTCGAGCTTATTTATTTCATATAAATTTGTCACATCCACGTGAGTGACGTGTCTGGTATGCGTATAGAGGTCTGTATGCGTATGTGTTCTGCTATACCATGTTGTAATGTTGTGATGTATTCTCGGTATTGATCGTATATATGTATGTATGTATGTATATATGGATATGTACTATCGATTGTGATGGTGCTTGTGATGTTGTCGTCTTATTGGGAAGTGTGACTTTTCGGTTGGATGAAGGATAATGATTTAATTGTGTTTAGGACTGTTTTGAAGTGTTTTTAGCAGGTACCGGGTGAGTAAGGTTGAGTGGAGCCCTTGTTGTGGATTTATAAGTAGCGGTACGGGCGTACGGATATCCGTACGGGCATACCAAGTTTCCTGGAGACGGTAAGGGTACACCAAGAGGTTGTACAGCCGTACCGTAACTCGTAGGAAAAATGGTTTGTCAAGAAGTTTGGGGTGGTACGGGCGTACCATATGGCGTACGGCCGTACGGTTATTTGCAGGAAAACAGGGCATCAGGATTTTTAGTTCAGTACAGGCGTACGAAGACTGGTACGGCCGTATGCGACTTAAAACCCCATTTTTAAGAGGATAAACTTTGACATTTCTTAATTTTCTTCCTTCTAAACTCTTCCAAAAAGTCCTTAACCCCATGGAATCAGTCTTCCTTCATGCTGATAAGCGTATAGGAGCTGGTTAAGCAAGGCTTGGAGTTTAGAGGATTGATTAGACGCTAGACGTAACTTGATACAGGTTTGTGCTAGATTAAGTTCCAAGTCTTATTTGCTTCTTCTTATGCTTTTAGGCCACGTATGGTCGAGAGATTGATGTTTGGGGATTAAATACCCGTATATTATATGTGCTTATGGTCCTAGCTTGATGATTGTTTAATATCGTTATGCATAAGCATAATCATCGCATATGGGATTGTGAATGAAAGAAAAGAGTGAGAGAATAAGAGAAAGGCATGCTGGGTCATATATTACAGGATTCCATAATGGAATCATATATTATATTGCCTCCTAAGGGAATTGAGTCTCGAGACATAGATGAAAAAGGGGTTTAAGGACCTGGATAATAGTTGCCCTCCTTCAGGAGTTGAGTACCGATACATACAGGGACCCAGTATGGTAGGAAATTGTGCACAATGAATGAAAAGGGACAAAGGAAAGAGAAAATTAATCAAATTACCCTATTACCCTACAGTTGAGGGCCTTGAGTCGTGATCGCTTGTGTCAGCAGAGAGGTGGACTCAGGCGCGATCCTATTACCCTTTAAAAGGTCTACCTTTTAATCAAATTATCATTGATCTACTATTTGCTTGAATTAAAGAACTAAATTCAATAAATAAAGAAAATTTCTTGATTAAAACATAAATTTGGTATTTACATGAAAATAAACAGACAATGTAGAATTAGAAATTAAAAAGGAAATATTTAATCTAAAAATGTTAGAATGATTTTCATTAGAATGATTTTGTATTGATGATTAATTGTTCCTTATTGTTAGTGTTAGTGATATTCAGGCTATCTTCATTCCTTTTTTTACTAAATTGGTAATTACATTCATTATATTTCAAGTCATATTTCATTTTCTTCAAAATCAATTCCATCATTTCTTTAACTAATATGTTTAAAAATTTTCTTCAATATCAATTTCATTATTTTTCCAACCAACACATCTCTTCCATTTTTATGATAAAAAATTATTCCACTCATACTTATAAATTACTCTTAAATTTATTAAATATTAAATTAATAATAAATCTAATTCATTAAATTAATTAAAAATAAATTAATATAAATAAATTAATTTATTTAACGTTAAATTATAAAAATAATTTTATTTTTAATATAAACATATAGTTAAATAGGATGAATATTATACTTAAATACAAAAAGAAATGCAATAATAACCAATTACAAAACTAAAAGAAATCCATTGGAGAGAGGTTATTATAATGAAGTTGACTTTGCAATACCTTTATCTAAAATGTGGGCATTTATTTTAATTATTTTATACGATAGAGAAGAGTAAAAGAAACCTTTTAAAAATATCATAATCAAACATAAAATTGGTATACGTATTAAGGCCTAATGAATTTTAGAAACCTTATAAAAATCTTTGATTAAATCGTGTATATTTTTTTTCTTTTTGAAGTAGTGATGGGTTGTATTTCAATTAAAGAATAATTGCAAAAAGACAAGGGGAAATTAATGCTGGAATGTGGGGCAGCTTCAATCATATCTGTGGGGTACCCCACAACATACCCCACATCCTCACACCCACAAAAGCCGCCCTCTCTAAGCCTATGGGATGGGACATGTTTTTTTTTTACTTTTGGGTCACACTTTCAGGCATTTTGGGGAAATCAAAGTCATTTTATATCTAAAGGTGATTCCTTTTTTATCCATTAAATATAATTAACAATTTATTCAAATAATACTTACATTAATCTGTTATTTTTTGTAAATAATAATAAATATAATAAACATTAATGGATTAATTTACCCTAATTTATGTTTAGTCCTTTAATTTATGCTTCTCTTTCATCAAAATCTCTTAACTTCAATTTATAACATAAAAATCCTTAAATTTTAATATTATTTTCAAAAAAATCTCTCATGATTTATAATATAAAAATCTTCAAATCTTAATATTATTTACATAAAAAGTCCTCTAAAATATATATAAATAAAAATCAATATAAATGTAACAAGATAAATAATATAATGTAAATATAATGAAAATTATTTAAATGCTTATTTAAATAGATATTTTAATATAGATCTCATAATTTTAAAAAATATTATTGAAATAATTCTTAATTATTATGAGATTTTAGAGTTTCCAAAATATATAATCAATAGTAATAAGTTAAATGAAAAATGTAATTATTAATTTAAGTATTAATAAATTCTATGATAGATTTTTGGTTGGATGATATTTTATGAAAAAATAAAAAATTTAACATAATCAATATATCAAGTAATATTATATTAATTTTTTCTAGAGAATTTTTATGAAAATAATATTAAGATTTTTAATATTTTTTTATTATAAATTAAAGTTGAGAGATTTCAATGAGTAATATTAAAATTGAAAAATATTTATATTATAAACAGAAATACATAAATGCAGGTGATATTTTGGTAAGTAAATATGTAAAAAAGGGTTTAGGGTAGTAATTGGACCCACCCATAGTTCTGAGACAAGTGGTGGTGGCCTTTAATTACCATGTTATTACCAAAGCAGTTTTGCTTTTGGACCCCCCTCTCTCTTTATTCATATGTCCCTTCAATTTCAACTCCCATACTTTATATTATTAAAATAATAAATCTTAGTATAAATCAAATATTATCTAAATATATCTGATTTAATTTAAATACAAGCTTAACCCAAGTTCGCGCACACACACACGCATATATACACATTCAAAGAATAATGATTCTAATAACCGCACTTTCCTTGTTTTGATAATGAAGATTAATTTTTGCATTGAATAATTCATATAATTTAATGGTATAGATGAATTTTGTGGGATATTATCAAAGTTTGTGAATCATGGAATGATTCCCAAGTCCAAATTGTATCGGATATCCTGTTCCAATGACCGACTGGTAACACCCGCAAGAAATGATCATGTCAAGACAAGATTGCCATGGAAATGTAATAACGAAGCAGGCGTGATATAATAGACTTTCAGGAAAAGAAAGAAGATCACAAAACGACACAAAGGATAAGGACAAATCCTGATGTAGAAAGAGTTTACATCACAGTGCATGTCAAGCACACTGTAATTTGGTATGTGGGGGCTCATCCTCCTTCACCCTTCTCCTCTCTTTAAAAATCAGCGCATGCCGATCATCTTCTTGTGTTTTTCAGTCGATTGCTTTTCTCTGTGTTTGCTTTCCTTTCTTGCTTTCTTTTCTCTCTTTTCCTGCCCCCCTCTCTGCAATTTCGAGAGCTCAAAAGTGAATAAAGAGAGTAAGTGATTGATAGCAAGAACGAAAACCCACTAACGGAAAGTGAAAGTTGATGGATAAAAAGTTGTTCTAGTTACTTATTGTGTTCATGGCTTTTTTGTTTTATTTTTCTTCCCTTTCTTTTTGAGTATTGGCAAAAGATTTTCCATTTTTGCCTGAAACCTGGGGTATTTTGTACGATTAGATTCTCTTTCTTCTTCTTTTCCTTTATATAGAAGTATTGTTCCTTGTGTTTGCTGCTTATCATTTTAGATTGCATGCGGGTTATTACGATGGGAATTGATTCTTTGTTCTTGTTGATGGAATAAGAGAAAAGGACTTGACAGAAGAGACGAGATAGGTATACATACAAGCCAGTTCTTTTTTTATTCTCAAAACCATTCTGTAATGGAGGCTACAGAGATTTAGACACCATTTCAATTCCTCAAGTGTATGTTTTTGAGATTGTCGGTGTTCTCTTCCGTGGTTTCTGTGCATGGAATAGTGGTGTTGGGCGAGTGATAGAAAGCAAAATCTTTTCTGGTTCCACTTTAAGACCCTGTAGCTGGTTCCAGAAATTTATCATCAGTATGATCCACCAATTCTAATGGATCCAGGTGGGTTCTTAATCTTAACCTCTTTATTCATGTATCAGGGTTTTATTTCTTTTCGCTACTGAATCTGATACTTTTCTTCAACGCTTTTTGTTCTTGGGTAGTGATTTTGGAGTGCTAAGGATTAGCTCAAAAAAGAAGGAAGTTATGCTGAGAAATAGATCTAGAGCGGTGACCGGTAAGCAAGCTTTAATGACTGATCACAGCTCCCAATCACCATCCACCCATAATTACGCTAAACCCATTCAATCATTTTTTGGTTCACCAAAGTTCAAAGCTTTCACATTTAAAAGTTCTCCTGAAACTGAAACTGTCATGAGTCCTACCTCAATTCTTGAACCATTCTCTCCTTTCAAAAATCCTTTCTTGTATGACGTAAACCAGCCCAAGTCCCCAAGAATTTCCCCAGAAAGCAAACGTTCATGGGACAAATTAGATGCTAAAGGCATTGGTGTTGCACTTATTGATGAAGATGGTAATGAAGAACCCAATGAACAGAACGATAATAAATATCTTCCAAAACCCAGTAACAAAATGATGTTGTTTGGCACAAAGCTTAGAGTCCAAATTCCACCACCTGCAAATATTCATGCTGCAAAGCTTTCCACATCTGACTCGCCCATATCTCCCGGCGATTTTGGAATTAAAACCAGGAATTCTCAATTGTCAGGGTCGGGGTCTGCAAATTCCGGCGTCCAGACAAAGGAGCACTCTCCTAGTCCTACAGCGTTCACAGGATGTCTATCTATGAGTGAGCTGGAGCTATCCGAGGACTATACATGTGTAATATCATATGGTCCGAATCCAAAAACCACCCACATATTTGACAATTATGTTCTGGAGAATTATCGTTCTTTCTCCGATAACCCCAACTCTGCCCCGAAGAGTTTCCTCAGCTTCTGCCATACGTGCAAGAAGAATCTTGAGCAGAAAATCGACATTTATATTTACAGGTTCGGCACTTTCCATTGTTCTTTCAGTCCATTATAATGTTCTGGATTTTCAACTCTGTAAGACCAAGCTCTATACACAAATTTACTGTTTCAACATCTTTTGTCCTGAAGTTCTGAAACCTTGTCATGCAGGGGTGAAAAAGCTTTTTGCAGCCAAGAATGTCGGTACCATGCAATCCTGTTAGATGGAATGGAGAATTGAGAAGTTTTATGGTACTCAATAAGGAGCAGTTGCCTATTGCCAATGCTTTGCTAAGAGTGTTCTCATTCTTGGATGATTAACACTTGAGAATAATCCATTGCAAGACCCAAAAAAAGACAAAAGAAACAGTGTAGAGTAATCATTTGTAAGACAGGATTGGGTTCTTCTCCTCTTCTTTTGTTCTTCTTTAGTGGATTTCAATCCTTTTTTTCTTCATTTTTCGTTTGCCTTTTTGAACTCCCTTTGCTTCCCAGGTCTCAACCCTCTCATCTGCAGATAGAGATAAAGAGAGGATGAGATATTATGTAGAGTGGGAGGTTGTTTATGTTATGACTAAGTTTTGATAACTTGTGCACTTTTCCCAATGATTTTGGCTGGTAGTGGACTGTGATGTAATATCAATTAACTCTCCCAACCTTCTCCCTGTATTTTTGCTTGTGGCTGTACATACGAGTGTCCCTTGTGTTCATAATTCAACTTGGTCAGCAACCGATCATATCATGTACTGACAATTTTTTAATGCATTCTTGATTCTGCAGATTAATTCAAATCTGTACTCCATGAATCTGTTAAGAAACACATACCCAATATGATACTACGTGTTAAACCAAATTCATGTCAGACTTGTTTGAATGCTTGATAAATCAAGTAGATAGATCCAAGCTCCGAGTCCTTTTCCTACTCTACGCATGACAGAAGCAACCCATTAAATAGTAGTATTAGTTAACAGATACGAAACCATAATATACGTAAGAATACTGATCTTTCATCTTCTCAGGATGGAAGAATTAATATATGGAAGAGTACATTTTCAATACCATCATCGAACTGTACGAAAACACTGTTACTGAACAGGGTGTTGCTTGATGAGTAAATAAATAAGGTCTAGAATAGGCACCTACGCTTTACCCACCAATCCTATTCATTCATTCATCTCCATTATTATGCTATACCAATAATTTAAACTAAACAGTGTGTCTACAACAGGACAAAGTCTTTCATCAATACCCATGCCAGCTGATGCTGATATTCTTTACCATGCCATCATCGCTCATTGCAAGAATTTATCAACTTTCCTTCTGCTATCAGTTGAACATTGGGATCGTGAACTTGTTGACAGTATGTTGAACTTAGTTTCCGGGATGAGTTGACCGTCCACCTGTGAACAAGCAGCAAGCTGAATTTGAATTCTTCAAGATATCAGTCTGATTGCTTTCTTAAGAGAACTTTGAACCGTAGCACCGTTGACAAATAAGGACCACTTTGATAAAGAATGGCGAATAACAACAAGAACTGTTGCTTTTATCATCTCAGCTTGGGAAGATCATGTCTGGTAATATATCTAATCAATTAGGGGGTAGCTATTTTATTGGTATTATCATTAAATATCAATTATCTTCTGGTTATACAAGTAATATTATTATCATTTGACATATCCCTTATTGTTTGCTATCATGTTCATGCTATTTAATTAGAAATAGTTATTTGATGTTCCAATCCCTGGACTCTTTCTTTACTTGTTGGATTGGACGGGGATTTGACAACTTCAAATTTGCATCATTGTGTTAAAATATAATTATGAGATCATAGACTAAAGCAGCTTTTGACTGGTTAATTATTTTGACAGGGCTATGCCACATTATCCCACCACTGTCGTCTTCCTCAAAACTGCAAGACATTTTTTGTATTTCCCTGGAAGAAACAGAGATGGAAACGAGGTGTCTGGTAGAGAAAACAAAACCTGGTGAGGATTTCCATTGCCTTCATTTCCGATAATGGCGAACTAGAAGTAGCAGTAGTGGCAGCTGTCTGCTGTTCTTATCACAGCATATGATAGGTTAATTTTGAAGTAGTAAAGGTCAACAATCCCTTCAAATTCGCAGGCAACTTGGCAAATTGTCCGCCCGATTATTGTGGCCCTTTCTTCATCCATCTCAGATGGGATCGGTTATAGCTGAATTTTGCATTCTGTAGAATTACAATGGACTTGCCAACGATGCATCTTTACACCCCATCTTCCTACCCCTAGAAAACAAGAAAAGCTGAGGGAAAACAACAAAAAAGTACGTCTTTTCAGCGATTGTCAAGGTCACACAGTTGAACCACTATGAAGCCCAACCCAACAACTCCCAAGTTCTCGGAGGTGGGATTTTCTCTTCCTTTGATGCAAATGGATATGCACCTTCGGATCACGGTTGGTACAAGTCGTAAAGCATCAATGGTCAGTTCAGAAACATACCACTCGAAGCATGACAAGTTGGGTAAGTTTACTTTGGCAAGTTTTCATGGCATGAAAAACATCAAGATTATAAGTAAACAGTTCACTCAAATTCCTGATACAGCAGTGTACATGATACAGCCCTGATTGCATATTGTCCCTTCAACCCTATATATCTTTGTTTGCAATTTCAATTAATAAAACAAAGGGAAGGAAATAAAGTGATCAATCAAGAAACAGTTACACAACAGAGTCGGAACAATGATAATCTCAGCACTGTCATCCATACAATGAAAGAACAAGATAACTAAATTAATATTGTAGCCTGGACAACATAGTAAAACGATTGTAAACACAACAGTCCGTGACACCATAAAACAAGTACATATCTCGTATTTCAGACCCACAACTCAACAAAGGATTACTAGTATCAACACAATAACGGCAAGGCGGATACGTAGCTTGCATTTCTCAAACACGCTCGACAGGATATGATCTTCACAAGACTTTTGGGATTGTAACCATAATGTAGTCATGAACACCTACAACAATAGTCTCCCAAATTCGTACCCCACAAGCTACCTATAACAGGAATATCGCGCCTGGGCATCAGTGACAATGATTTGCAGCTTCAATGATTTATTATCCATTAACAAAACAAATAATGAAGAAAAAGCACGAGCTGTTACCTTGCAAACAGCTCAGCATGTCGTACAATCTCTGGAAAAAAGAGGTTCTCTTAGATACCAGGAGAAGAACACAACGTGATATACTCAACAGACCAAGGAACAAAGGACCTTACAAGGAAGAATAACATGGACAGGATCTGACCATAAAAACATAAATAAATAGTAGAAGATGACAGCTATTTTGACTTTACCACCTCCCCTCTTAAAAACTCGAAAGGTTGGCAAAAGAGAAATCACAACCCACACTGGGTGTATTAAGCAGAGTCAGAGCTAACTAAAAGACTGAAAATTGAGTATGCGTATGAATGAGTTAGATTGTCCGGGAGTCGATACAGGCAATGGACAACCGTGCAAAGCAGTTACAAGATAGAAGGCGAGGTGGAGAACCAATTGCAGAAAGATTAAGCTAGGAACCACCACTAGTTAGTTTTCTTTTACGGAAGTACAAATAAAGAAAGAAGGGAAGTTGTGAAGAAAGAGGAAGATTTTACCAGAATCCGATAGAAGCCTGTAGAATTGACCTGAGAATAATCTAAGCAAGATTTCATAGTATGTACATTGTACATGGTATTATAGGTCTAAAAATTACTCCATAACTAAACCTTCTATGAGAAGAATCCATTGCAAACGCAAAAGAACAGTTCAGTCGGTAAGTTGTCCTCCTCCATCCAAAAGAAGTACCCCAAAGATTCACGGTTCTCTTCTGCTTCAGTAAAGATATTGGAGTTAGCATCCATCCATGTCTTATTTCCCAAACCGTAAGCACCTTCCCTCACTTCAGTTGCAGACAGGAAAAACTATCACTGAATCACTAGTTCAGATTAGACGTCTATTACTAAAACCTGCGAATACTACCACCCACCATACACGACATAATTAACACATGTACCATCACCACTACTCCAAGAAAAGGCTAAACTAACCAAACACTAACGCTCCTAACAGATTTGCTCCCTTTATACACATCTAACACTAAAATATTTACAGGGGCAGAAAGTCGTTCAAATTTTATCCATCAAGATTAAGTATGCGACACAACATCTTTGTCGCAGCGTCAACGTTCAGAAACAGTTCTTCCGCAGACGGGTCATGTTCCCTCGTGGGGGAAGTAGGAGAAGACTTGGCAAACATGAGGTCCTCTTTAATTCCCGAATCAGATACGGGTAACTCCAGGGACACGGTGCGTTTTGGCCTAACTGAGAACTTGGGAATCGGCAAGCAACTCGGTGGTGGCGAATTTGAATAAGCTGGTCCAGCCCAACGTTCGGAAAAGGGAGAATTCTCACTGATGATACCCAATTCATCATCACAATTTGGACACTTAGTGGGAATACTAACAGGAACCGGCAAAGAACGGGTCTTGATGGTTGGTGATGGTGTTTTCTGAAAGGCAGATGAAGGAATGTGGTGGATTACAGGAGTAGGGCGCGTGTTCAAAGGGGTAGGCAATATACCAGCCCCAGATTGAAAACTCCTGCAATTAGTCTCACCAAAATGATTAGGAGGCGAATAACCAAATCTAGCAGGCTTGTATGCCTTAGCTCTGCTATAATACTCATGATGATTTCTGTGCTCGTTAACAACAACAAGCGTCTCCATAGCCACAATATAATCACCCTCTAAACTGCTACTGAATCCTTTTAAATACTCGGATTTTAAAAAGAAAAGAAAAATTCCTCAAGATCCCACCTTTGTGATTAGAACCGTAGAAAGACTTCAACCATAGCTTCTACTAAATCTTCTTCTCCAGGATAAATCCAAATCAAGCATGAAGCAAATAATTAAAACCCGAAATGGATTCAAAGCCAGTTTATAGCTACGAAACGACCAACAGTTTATATAATATTCAAGAGCAGACCAGCTATCCTCGTTGCAATCATAGATCAAAACAGTCCACCCATTAAACTGTAAAATCATAAGCAAATAAAAATTTCCCTTCAGAAGTGAAAAGGAAAAGGTTGCACAAAATAATCAGATAAGCAATAAATTCCTCAAATGCTTACCTAAGAGTGAGAGAATGAAGTGAAGATCCGAGAAAAGAATCAAAGGAAACTGAGAGGCATGATATCTAAGAAAGAAAGAACAGAAAACACGGAGAAACTGAGATGTGAGGGTGAGTTAGTGTGAATATTTGGCGAGAGAATTATGGCGTTGAAGGAGTAATTTTTGGTATTGGATAAAGAAGATGGACAAGTAAGAAGAAGCAGCACTCTTTACATGAATCTTTCTTTCCTCTTTTCCAATTTTAGTTCACAGTTGAATATTTTAGATATTATCTGTTGTTAAATATTCAATTTACAATGGAATAACCCCATTTGCTTACATAACTCGAAAACAATGTACTTTGGGCCAGAAGAAGTTAGAAGAAGAAATACAGCCCAGACTAGTGTCAATACCATTCCGGACTAGCTTATGTTTAGGCCGCTGACCATCTTGACAGAACTACAGCTGACGGCTCACCCATTAAGAAACTTCATTCGCTGCCAAAAATCTCCCTGGCCTGTAGTCTTTTGCAGAGTTGATGATGTTCATCAATCAGTACTTGAATGAAGTTCCCTGCCAAATGTCACCGAGACTAGTTCCTGAAATGCTTACAAGATGAAACTTGTAAAATTTTCAGCTTCATTGCAGGCACACGTGTAACGTTTCAATATGAGTCCTGCTATATATATGTACATGTATGTATGTATGTATGTATGTATATTTTACCTACTTAGTTTCATTCTCTCAAAAGTTTATCTATCAAAATGAGCCAGGAACAACCACGAAAGCTCCAACCAGGCCAACCTGATAGGGATCCTATCAGGTACGGCGACGTTTTCGATGTCCATGGAGATCTTGTCACCAGAATTGTTGCACCAGTAGACGCAACCACCATGCAATCAGCTGAAAACAGCGTCCTTGGCGAGACCAGAAAAGGTGGACCTGCTTCCGCCATGCAATCTGCTGCATCAGTCAACCTGAGACAAGGATTCGTAGACCGTAATCAAGCCACCGAAGTCGCAGGAGACCCAGGCACAAAGGTAGCTCAAACGAATGTCGGTGGTGACCGTATTATTACTGAAACAGTAGCTGGACAGATGGTGGCACAATATATTGAACCAAAGACCGAGACCACAACTCCAGGAGGTGCTCTCGACCCTTCTTCTCTGACAATCGGCGAGGCTTTAGAGGCAGCAGCTCTTTGCGCTGGTGAGAAGCCGATCGATTTCAGTGATGCAGCGGCTATACAAGCTGCTGAAGTGAGGGCTACCGGAATTAACGAGGTATTGCCAGGCAGTGTAGGAGCAGAAGCTCAATCAGCAGCTAGTCGAAACTCGAGGGCCACTAGTGACCAAGATAAAACCAAACTTTCTGATGTCCTAACGGTAACGCATTACAGTGAACATGTATTTGTAAATTGTTGGAAAATAGAAGGAAAAGAATTTGAGAAGATAAGTTTAACTTGAATGCAGGATGCTACATTGAAGTTACCAGCGGATAAACCGGTGACAAGGGAAGATGCCCGTGGGGTGACTGAAGCAGAAGTTAGGAACAAGGAAGATAAGCGTACCACTCCCGGCGGAGTGGCAGAATCAATTGCGGCGGCAGCTAATGCTAATAGAAAATAATCAGACATCTCTTACGTGTGCATGTCCTTACGTGAATGTGTGTACCTCTCCAATCTAGACGGCTTTAGCTTCTTCAACTCTGTTTTTTTTTTTTGCCTGTAAATCCATTCTTAGATATCCATATATATATATATTGATGAAGTTTTGACACGTAGTATAATTATTATGATACTCATGCTCGGGTCGAATAAGAATACAATATTATGTAAACTCAAATGTATATTAATTTCCAGGGGTACTATTATTTAACTTAAAGCTTACTATGAATATAAAAAAATTAATACCTATTTAATATATATATATATATATGACCTCTATAAACTTTATGACTCAGAAAACCCATAAGTAAATGTAGAAATTCTTTTCCTATTTCAAAATAAGAAAAATAGAATTATGAAAAATAAAGGAATTCATATACATTTGATTTTCATATGTATATGAATTCCTCTTCCCTTCTTCTTTTCATTTTCCCTTAAAAAGAACAAAACACTCTTCCAAGGTAAATCATGCATAGATTTTGGTTTAATGTTCTTTTGGTGTTCTATGTGTTCTCCTCATGTTTCATCTTCTTCATCTTTTCTTACATCTTAATTGAAGAACTAAGTTGTTAAAGGGTTGTGTTGATTGTGTATAAAAGAAATAATTGGATTAAAGGATGAAGGAATAAGGATGTAGAAGTACCGAATTTGATGTTAGGTATAACTAAAAGAATTTATATTTTGATATGTAAAGATTATGTTAAACCCTAATGAATTGGTTATTTTAGTTAATTATTGTAGTGTGTAAATGATGTTTAAGGTGTTTAGAGGGTTTGTTATACTTAATGATTTA
>CANYBF012801897.1:0-10791 GCA_948192965.1 Dalechampia spathulata | reverse complement strand
TAGAAGAGGAGTCAGTGGGTGCTATGATGGCTCAAGAGAATGACGTTGGGGTCGAACACGCTGTCTACTACTTGAGTAAGAAGCTACTGCCAACAGAGTGCAAATACAGCACTGTTGAGAAGCTATGCATGGCTATGGTCTTGGTCACCAAGAAACTCAGACATTACTTCCAATCGTATCAAATACAGGCAATCTCTAAGGTTGACCCTATGAAGTATTTGTATGCAGCTCCTTCGCTAGTAGGGAAACTCTCCAGGTGGCTAATCCTGTTGTCAGAGTTCGATATGCAATATGTCACTACCAAAGTGATCAAAGGCAGAGCAATTGCCAAATTCTTAGCATCCAGGCCGATGGATGATTCTGAGACTTTTGAACTGGACTTCCCAGATAAGCACTCGGGGGCAATTGATGTCCAGAAATGGCAGTTGCACTTTGACGACACGGTCAACAAAAGGGATGCAGGTGTAGGAGTTGTGTTAATCACTCCTGAGGGTGAACTAATAATGCTTTCAAAGCTGCTGAGCTTCTCGGTCACCAATAATATGGCTGAGTATGAGGCATGTCTTTTCGGGCTAGAAGCATTGCTAACGGTTGGTGCCCCAGATGTACAGGTATTTGGTGACTCGATGCTTGTCATTCACCAATCCACGACCGAGTGGGAAGTCAAAGAGGAAAGGCTCAAGCCTTATGCTGAATACATGAAGCTCATGATCCACAATTTCAGCTCCTGCCAGTTCATTCACATGCCACGTGAGGAAAACCAGATGGCCGACGCTTTGGCTACACTAGCTTCGGTTTGTGAGCAACCGCAGAGTCAAGCTCAACCCATGATTATTGAGCAGTCAAGGATCCCTTGCTACTTTAGGGAATGGGTTATGACACTAGACCCATCAGATGAAATCCCATGGTACGCAGATATCATGAACTTTCTGAAGACCGGAACTTATCCAGAAGAAGCCACTAGAACTAATAAGCTAGCTCTACACAGACTAGCAGCCAACTTTACCTGGCATCAGGGTGTTCTCTACAAAAGAACCACAGATGGTCTACAGCTTCGATGCATAGCAGGGAAAGAAATTGAATCAGTTATGGAGACAATACAGCGCTTTACAGGAAGATCCTACGCCAAGGATATTTCTGGCTCACTATGGAAACAGACTGCATACAGCTTGTACGGAGATGCCATGAATGCCAGATTCATGGAGACTTGAGTCATCTATCGCCAGTTGAATTGCAAAATTTGATAACGCCTTGGCCGTTCTCAGCTTGGGGACTTGACATCATGGGTGAGATTCATCCTAACGCATCTAATGGACATCGGTACATACTGGTAGCTGTTGATTACTTCTCTAAATGGGTAGAAGTTGAATCCTATGGTAAACTGGGGGCAAGACAGGTTGCCAAGTTTATAGGGAAGAATCTCATATGCCGATATGGGGTACCGCAGCACCTGGTATCCGATAATGGAGTACAGTTCCAGGCCCAAGTTGCAGACTTACTGGAAAATAATGGGATTGAGCACCATTGATCCTCTCCTTACCACCCTCAAGCTAATGGGGCAGTTGAAGCAGCCAATAAGATAATCAACAACATCTTGGCCAAAATGGTGCAGACTTATAGGGATTGGCATGAGCAACTGCCATTTGCCTTATAGGGTTACATAATCACTATGAGGAGTCCCATAAGTGCTACTCCTTATTCTCTGGTTTACGGGACAGAAGTCGTGTTACCAATTGAAGTGGAGCTGAAATCACTTCGGGTCATTCTGGAATCTCAATTGCCAGAAGCTGAATGGAAAAGGGCCAGATATGAGCAGCTGGTCACTATTGATGAAAAACGGCTGAAGTCTCTCTATCATCTACAGCTTTACAAAAAGTGCATGGCCAACGCATTCAACAGAAAGGTTAAGCCTGTGACCATACAGGAAGGCGATCTAGTCCTGAAGCAAGTCAGACTGGCTATCCACGATCCTCATGGAAAATTTAGGCCTAACTAGGAAGTCCCATTCCTAGTTAAAAAGATCCTCTTTAAAGGCGCTGTTCGCATCTCAGATTTGGAAGGGAATGAATTCTCAGAACCTGTCAACCTTGATCAGCTAAAGAAATACTTTGTCTAGAGCAAAGGGCAAAAGAACAGGCAAAAATAAAAATGAAAAGCCTGGTGAGTTGAAAATCTGCATAGGCAGTTCACGCAAAAATTAAGGCAAGATGAAAAACACATGCTTGATGAATTAAAAATCCGCTTGGACAATTCATGCAAACGTTGGAGCTCTTGAGAGGCAAAAGGAGAGCGTTAAAATAGTTGATCAAAAAATCTCGCACAAGGCTGGTCAATAACAGAGGTTGAGTCTGATGCACCTCTGGAACTTCTGTGTTAGTTTTAACATTTCCGTGTAAATGTTTTAATCTCATTGATGCAAATGGAACACATGTTCATAAACTTAGCCTTAAGTGATACTAGTTGCAAACATAAAGCATTATCATCCTTTATTATATATTGTTGCTTAACAATGTTTTATAGTACAGGATTCAAGCTTGGCGCAGCACCCACAGCTTATACTCATCATCAGTGGCAGGACTAGCTCCGGGAATCTCCACCAGCGCTATCCGTCGACGAGACCAAGTCCTCTCCACGTGCTCCACGAAGCGGGGCACCAGCCTGCCTCCCTCAAACTCCGTCAGCTGAGGTATGGTTTGCCGCTGACCATACTGATGACAAATCCTAGCAGGACTGTAGTGTGTGCAATGCCTGAATCCCGGCAGTGGGATGCAATCTATGTAAGTCATCACAGTCACGTGTTGTATGCGCCACTAGGAGCAACTCCATCTGATCTCGCTCTCAGGTCGAGTCCCCATCCATTCAATCCAGCCTTGGAACGACATTGTCCTTGCCTCACCAAAGGCATAGCCTCTTCGCATATGGCTATGAGAAAGGTATCTCTGGGGGTCACCCGTTGGTGACGCCAGGATTCCAAGCTTCTCTTGAAGCCAAATCTGTAATATAAAAGAAAATAAAAAAAAATAAAAGCTCGCTGAGTTGAAAACCTTGCAAAAGGCTGCTCAGGCAAAAATTAGAGCGACCCGCTGAGCTGAAAACCCAAAGGAGGCAGTTCAGGCAAAAATTAGGGTCTGAAACAAAAGCAGAAGCCCGATGAGCCATGCAAAGGTGGCTTAGATTTCTCACCTGTAGAAGAAGCAGACTGCCACTGAAGCGCTCAGATTGTCCATGCTTCACCTGGTCTAAACCAAGGATCGTCTCTGCTACAATCATAGGGAAAGGGGTCCGACCCTCTATAATCTGGTCTACCACAGGCCCGATCAGCAAATCTCTGTGGCCGGACGGATCGACAAATAGGAACTGTGCCAACAGTCCAAATCCAGCTACCCTCAGCCATGATGGATCTAGATTTCTGACCACATAGTCAGAAAAGGGCAATCAGATCTACAGAGCCGTCTGAAGTCAAAAGAGAGCCTGCCTCCTGTGGGCCAACATTAAAAGCCCTAATCAAATATGAGAACGCATCTCCAACGGGCACTGGTACTGTCAGCATTGCTATCATGCTACAGGTAATCCCGAGGATGGAAGCAAACTCCTCATACATCGGACACAGCTCTACATGCCCAAACTGGAATACGTGAACTTCCAGATCCCAGAACTGAATAGCAGCATGCAGAAAAGCGTGATTAATTGAGACCTGCTGGATGGTTCTCAAATATTGGAGGCTGATCTCGCCCAATCAACTCCACTCATCATTTCCCCAACGGCGGGAAAGAGTGCGGAAGGCTGACAATGATTGCTGAGTCATTGTATATCTATTTGCTGTAATGAAGAATAGATGAGTTATGTTATGCTAATAAATATATAAGCATGGTGTATTTATAAGTGGCAAATAGCATTGGATTTCGCTAATAAATCCAAAAGTTATACAGTACAAGCACTTGTCTATTTTTACAGTCTGTACGCAACAGCCTTGGCGTACTAAGCATGCAATGCCAGTCTGTAGCGCACTATCTTATTACAAGTACAGAAACTACAAATTTCTGATGCCATGCATATGGAAACCTGACGTCACATCATCTCTATGCATCATCCTCCCTAAAATGATCATCTTCAGGATTGGGACTGTCCATGACATCAATGTTGTGATGCTCCAGATACGTTATCAGCCGTGCAATCTCCCGATCCCTCTCCTCTGTCATCCGAGCAAAACGATCACGCTCCTCTCGCTCCACTTGTCTGCTAGACTGCAAGCATAGACATATAGGCATATAAGTCATGCATTCATGCATTCTCATGCAAAAGGCACTTCATAACAGGTACCTACCTGGACATCCAATATCTCAGACATATGGTAGCGGCACAACCCTGTCAGTAGGCTTGAAGCATCTGCAATAGCATCTCGGTGCACCTGCAAGATCAAAATACGTGTCAGGTCACTAAAATCAAAGATGCATCAAAATACATATACTCACGTGGGTCATGTTCGGAGGATCAAACTCGATATCACTCCTTGTTGGCACAGGGAAGGAAGTCTCATAAAGACGCCCAGCTGCGTTATAAGTAAAGATTAGTGGATTTTGTGGCCATGCTAATTGACCTTCTATAAAATCTACCGGGCGAGCATATCCTGGAGGCACCTCTGGAGTGTCCGACATCGACACTGGTGGGACTGTATCATCTCTAGAATCATGGGATCTCTTTGAAGCACCGCCATCCCAAGAGCTCCTAATTCCAGACGAGCCATGACGCCCGCCTCGACTGCCATGGGAAGAGGATCTCCCTCTGGTCCCACTGAATCAATCGCGCTGACTCCTACATGTGGAAAGTTCCATAGGCCCCAATAATCTCAACTGAATAAAAGAGGGGTAATCCACTGGCGAGTCCTATAGATGCTCCTGCCCGGGAATGCCAGTCAATCCATCAAGGACATCTGAGTCGGTATCAGTACAAGATGCCTAGAACATTGCACGTGGGGGCGCAGCAGGCTCCACCTAACTATCTGGCCCAAGTAGAAGAGTCTACTCTCAGGCCCCTCTAACAACATATTCTACTCATCCTTATGCATCGAAGTCGCCACATAATCCGGCCTCGGATGCATGTTACTCCAAGGAAAGGGACGCACCTATTCCAATAACACGAAGAAATTAACCACATGCACAGGTATTTCTCAAACCAGTTCAATACAGTTTAATGCTAATTAAATTATTTATTCTTACCTGGTCCCAGGCCAGGTTGTTAAGATGCTCCCTCAACTCATCCATGGTATAATCAAGCCTTCTCCTTGGTATGCACCATGCCCGCACCCCATGTGGAATATCGGGCTCTGGCAGCAGTTCGAATTCATATGCCATGATCTGCAAGGTCAATACGCATAATCAGTAAAACGTGGATAGACATTACAATGACAGAATTAGTAGAATTCTGCTTACCTCCACAACTTGCCAGCACCCAATGAAGCGGTCCCTACAATGCCTGCTACAATAATCAAGCCCCTACATCAAGTGGGCCAGGCCAGCGCTGCCTCAATCATACCGCCCTATGGACTCCAAGTCACGGAGAGCCCATAACACTGACATATGAATACGGTACCAGCTATCATTGAACAGTGTACACCCTAACACATACAGAAGAAAGCTGCGGGTATGCTGATCAGCGAAAATTGTTCGACCAAGTCTCTCTGCCAACACTGCTTCTCTGAGACAGTCGTAAGAAATACTATGCCCTCCTCGCACATTGGGAGACACCCCTTGGAGGTCAAAGATTGAACCATACGCCCAATGAGGCAAGGTTAGCCTAGCATCAAATTGAACTGGTAGCCCTACGCATTCCAACCCGGTGATTCCAGTAAATATCCCTGGGGTGATAGCAATTTTGCCAACTGGCAGATGGAAGGTATGTGTGGAATCCATCCACTGCTCGATCATGGTAGTAATGATGAGCCTGTTGCATCTCTTCTCCATGCCAGTGAAGCAGGTGATATACGGACCAAAATAGCTTCGGTCCACTCTTGCACGAATCTCCCTTGGCAGTTGGGAGTACCACTCAAAAACACCGCGGATGCTACCGCTGCTTACCACTGTCTGCTCCCTCTGTAAAATACAGAATTCAAGTCAGACTTTAGACTGAATTACAGAGTACACAGAATAATTTCAAAGGTACAGAGCTCCTTCTTCTAGCCCTAAATGCACTTATTCATGCCTATGAAGCCTTAAAATGCCCAATCCTCTGAGAAACGGCTCAAAAAATGAGCTGTTTAGTCCATTTTTCTATGCTATGTGCGCCATACATAGCACTATGTGCGCCATACATGGCATACATGTAGCGCACATAGTGCTATATGCGCCACATGTAGCACAAACCCGCACTGAAAAACCTGATTTTTGCCAAACCAATCAGACAAACACAAGCCCACTTAAGCCTAGCTTCAGTCTAGCACAAAATCCTAGCCTAATATGAGCCTAAATGCATCAAAAATAGCCTAGAATTTAATTCTTGGAAAAGCCATAAAAACTGAAAAATCGAGCTGAGTTACAGAAAACTCACCTTCTCAGGAGGAGCTCGGGATCGATGCGAGTCTATGGCAAAAGTCTCCACAATTACATCGCCAAAACGGGCTCCAAAATAGGTATCCCGAGTCGTAAGCTCGGTTAATGCATAACTGGGGACAGATTCAGGGTCCCGAGGGGTCGGTTGCATCCTAATACCGGCCATTTTTGCAAAAATGCAAAATTTTTAGTTTGGGCTTTCAGAGGAAATCGAGTTTTTGAAGGAAAATAAAGTGATTTTTGAATTGGAAGCCCGGATATATAAAAGTTCCAAGCAATGTGCGCCACACATAGGGCAACGTGCACCGCACGTTGCAATTTTTGCTAACATGCGCCTGACACTGTAGGAGTCTGCTAATGTGCATCTGGGTCCCACAAATATGCCCATGAAGAATTAGGCCTATGGTAAAAATTTCAAAATTTTTCGAGGTCGTTTACCTCTCCGAAGCTCAATTTTCATGAGCCGTAGCATGTGAAAAATCCAGAAAATCAGTCAGAATGCAGCAGACTGATACTCAAAAAATTCAGGTATTTTTCCTGGACCATTTCAATATCAATTTTACTGATAAATTATTTTCCTATGTATGGCAAAGATAGGAAATTGATCTAATAGACGATCAAAAGCAGTCAAACCGTTGACCAGACAGTGTTGCATTCTGACAGAGGGTCTCAAATGCAAGCTTTGGAGATAGACAACACTTATTTGATGGCACGAGAATAAGATCTGACGGTTGATCACCTAGACCCAGTAGAAGGTCACCTCTAGTTCCGCTGTGGAACCACCCGATCTAGCAGAGATCACCAGGTCAAGCCCTTGACAACTAAATCCTAATGCATAGGCGTCTAAATGCTTACTTCAGATGAATTACTCACAAAGAAGCCATCGGTCTCGCAATGACCACCGGTTAGCGCTAACCGGAGTAGCCTGAACGGCGGGCCTCCAACAATGAAGCTGGGGTACTTGTACTGGTCAGAACCGTCGACCAGAAATGTCAGAGACCCAACAAAGGATCCTGAAAGCTGTTTCAGAGATATCTGACATTTATATGATGGCGCGAGAATAGACCCAGCAGATAGTCGTCCAGGTCCCGTAGTTGACCACACGATCCAACAGTGATCGCAGAACCAAGCCTTTGGTTCTTAAACCCTAGCGCATAGGCATCCGGATGCCGACTCTAGATGATTAACTCGCGGCGTTGCCTTTAGTCCCATCGGGGACCATTGATCAGCTTTGATCACCTAGCCCGAGCACCGGGCTCCCATTGGCAGAATTGGGATTATCAGATCAGCATTGGTCTTCCAGCCCGAGCACCGGGCTCCCAGTGACAGAATTGGGATCTAAGCCTCAACGCGAGCACCTCAGTGAGCCAGGTACACTTCCTACTCCTTGTGAAAAGTCACGTTATGATCAGATCGCATATTGACGACTTACGCTCGTGTCGCCTCAAAACGATTCTGATCAGGGGGCAAACTGTTGACCCTGACTTTTCACCATTGTATAATTTTGGATCTTTGTTCATTCGGCTAGAATTTAATCCCTGGTATCAATCCCGATTATACATATAGGCCCTTGTGTCTTCCTCTGTGTGTTTTGATGTATAGAACATTTCGGAACTGGTGGGGCCCACCATGGAGCCTGGCAGCACCCGCCATCTATTCTGAGTGTTCTGTGCATACAGAACACCCTCCCCTGCTGTATACAGGGACAAAACACTTGAAATGCGGAGTATTTCATTTTTAGCCCTGGGTACTATTCACCATGAATAGTGCATGGGTGGGCCCACTAGGCAAAAGCGGGGCCCGTTACCCCTATTGCCTATTCTGTGTATTCTGTACTTACAGAATACAATTTCCATTTGCCTTGCGCAAGGCACAGTGCTTGGCATCGCAAATGCCGTCTGCTGGGCCCACTACGCTGTGGGGCCCACCTAGCAATAGCGGGGACCGCTGCCCCTATTTCTTACTTTGTGTATTATGTGCTTACAGAACACATTTCACACCTGCCTACACGTGGTAGGGTACACAGAATGCAAAATATTGCATTTTGGACCAAGGTTACTATTCACTATGAATAGTATATGGCGGGGTCTGCCTTCCCCAATTAGCTCATTTTATGCATTCCGTACTTACAGAATACATTTCATTGCTGCCTTATGCAAGGCACATCTCGTGGCACCCCGAATGCCACATTTATAGGCTCGCCACGCTGTAGGGCCCGCTAAACACTAGTGGGGTTCGCTTCCCACTATCGTCCGCTTTAATGCATTCTGTACGCATAGAACACACCCTATCTGTTGCCTCACTTGAGGTGGAATGCTTGACATGCTATTTGCCACCTTTTTGGGCCCTTTTTTACTGTGGGCCCACAAGGGTACTATTCATCATGAATAGTACCCAGGTTGGCCCACTGCTCGAATTCACCACTTTGAGTGTTCTTGATGCGTAGAACACATTTTCGCTAGTGCCTACGTGAGGCACGACCCACGGCATCCCGT
The DNA here is from genome assembly GCA_948192965.1 of Dalechampia spathulata. Taxonomy (NCBI): domain Eukaryota; kingdom Viridiplantae; phylum Streptophyta; class Magnoliopsida; order Malpighiales; family Euphorbiaceae; genus Dalechampia; species Dalechampia spathulata. The sequence continues at coordinate 1,751 of CANYBF012801897.1, read as the reverse complement.
ATGCCACTTTTTGGCCTTAATGGGCTTATTGGGCCCATTTAGCAAAACTCGCTGTTCGGGGCCGAATTTGAGAAAACTTATAACTGTAAAGTTTCTCGAAATGTCGTTTGCATTTTTCTGGACATATGGCTCACATTTTGTTCCGCCCGTACGAGGCGGAACGCATAGGTCGAAAATGCAACGTGCGTAGCGCATAGCCCTATAGGCTACGCACGTTGCATAGTAAAGATGTTTGGTCGAGAGCCCTTTTGGGACCAAATTTAGAAAAAATTTCTTCTACAAAGTTGTTCCTCGCGTTGAATAATGCTTATACGCTTCGCGACGCATCCCGAAAATGACTGTAGTGGTCCCTACGCAAGGGTTTCCAAACTATATGTGCGCGCATATAGGCCTATGTGCTGTGCACATAGCCCTATATGTGGCGTACATAGTCTTAGGATTTTTCAAATCTGGGCTAAAATTACAAAATTGCCACACCCAAAAATTACTCTATAAATATAGAGCTCGGGGCAAAAATCACTTCAAAAATTAATTAAACACTTAATTAATTTTTCCTAAGGATTTAGAGACTAATTAACCCTAGTTAGGCTCCCTAAGCTCAGAAACAAGGAAGATCAAGAAGGAAAAGCTGCTGGAACAAGGTAAATCCTCCTATTTTTCCATTTTTCCTTCGTTTTCTTCTGATTTTCGGGTCTATATGCTGCACATATAGGCCCCGGTTTTCAAAGAAACTCGCGTTTTTATTCTGGTTTTCTCTGATTTCTTTTCCGATCTGGTCGTTTTAGGGTTATTCAAGGCCTTTCCATGCCTTGGGTGCCCTAGATCTGCCTTAAAACTTGTTGGATCTAAAATAATTTTAACTCAAAAATTATTTTTCATGATTTGGATGCAAATCCTCGAGCAAAAATCCAGTTTTAGGTCCGATCTACCTAGATCGGGGCCAGATCTAGGGTTTTTGCTAAAAGAATTTCGGTTTTCTTTCAGTTTTCAAAGCTATATGCGCCACACATGGCTCTATGTGCGCCACATGTCCCTCATGTATGGTGCACATAGATCTATGTGTAGCGCACATATATCCCGATTTTCACATAAAAGCTCTATTTCAACCCGAACCGCTCCCGAAACACTTCGGTTTTGAATTTTCCAATGACTCTAGTAGTTAGATCGTGCACTTGGGGTTCTGGATCTGTCATAAATCACTCAGATCTGCTTGATTTTAGCCTTAAAATTAATTATTTCAATTAATTGCTTAATTAATTGTTTGGTTCATCAAACCGGAGGTCGAAACGAGGTCAAAATGAGGTATTGTCTTCATTAAACATGCTTATTTTTTTCTATAGATCATTTATGTACTGACAGATTGAATTTTCTTGCAGATCCAGAGGCTATGTGCACCACATGTCATGCTATGTGCGCCACACCTTGTCCATGTGTGGCGCACATAGCCTGATATGCGGCGCGCATAGTTCACGTTTTTCTAGAAAAACCATATTTCAGGCCGTATTTTGACGTATCCAGTGGTATTTGAGTTTCACAGTAGCTCAAGTATTCTGGAAAAGTCATAAAATAATTTTTATATAATTAATTTTAGCCTCAAAATTAATTTTTATGATAAAATGCCATTTTTACTCGTATAAATGCGGTTTTTGATAGGATTGGTTTTAATTGGTCATAGGGCTATCTCCAAAAATTATGTGTGATAATAGTCCTCCTAATTAAATTTGCCATGATAAAAAAATTTAATTTTGCTT
>CANYBF012801663.1:0-14628 GCA_948192965.1 Dalechampia spathulata | reverse complement strand
AGGCTGCCAAACTAAACCCTAAACGGGCCAAGCCCGGCCCGAAAGGACCCAGAATGGCCCGAAAGAACCCTAAATGGTCCAGAATTAACCCGGGATCGATCCGAATCAACACCGGTCCGAAATTAGGGTGCGACACTATGTAATCTTGCGGCCTTTCACTGATTGCTGCCAAACAACCATCTTTTCTTAAGATAGCTTTTATCTTTAATTTCCATAATGAGAAATTTCTTCTGTTGAACTTCTCGATCTCAAATTTTGCCGCCATTGCTTTTGTCACAAAATTTCTGAGCAAAAATTAACTCCCACTATTTCTTTATGAATAGTATCATTAACAGTATTCTGTTACAACAACTCTGCTACAGTACTCATACTACAGTAATCCGCTATAGCACCACCGCTACAATACTCTCTGCTACAGTAACCTGTTACAATATCTGATACAGTAATAAAACAAATGAGTAGTATCGTTGGTCCAATACACTATTACAGTCTACTATAGTATTGCTATAGTGCCATTATCTTTCAAAATTTACTGCTACAATATCTGATACAGTAATAAAATAAATGAATAGTATCGTTGGTCCAATACACTGTTACAGTCTACTATAGTATTGCTACAGTGCCATCATCTTTTAAAAATTACTATTTTTACTATTTATGAAATTCGACTTTTCACGTCAATTTTTCAAACGGATTACATCGAAAAATTTATTGTAATTTTTCCTTCCTTTTAACATGCTCTTTTTCAAAAAATTCTTTCAATAAGAATCAAAGCTCTGATAATACTTGTTGAAAATACGGATCGGATAAAACATGTTCATAGCTAATAATTTGAGAACAATAAAGATAAAGACACACAGATTTTACATGAAAAAGCTTCAAACAAATTAAGGTAAAAAACTACGGATAAAGAATCGAAGAATTTTATTAAAAAGATAATAATAAGAGTTACAAACTCTCTACAAAACACTCTCTTTTATTTTTCTTCTCTTGTATACTTTCTAGGGGATGATATGGGATGTGTGATATGTGAGGGTATGCATATAAATCATGTACACAGTTGTTTTTTTTTTTTTTATGAATTGTCAAAAATGACTGCAACTCCACAACTATGCAACAATTACTTATCCTTTTTCTTTTGTCAAAATACAGCACCATCTTTTCTTTTTTCAAGGTTGGCGGCCCACCTCACATTTTTCTTATATGTTACATCTCAATATACAGAATAAGAATAATAGAAATGATGTTCTTATGAGTAAAAATAATTGTAGTTTAATTATAATAATTAAGCAAAGAATAGAAGGCATGAAACAAAGAAAATGAGGGTAAAAAAATATGATGGGATAAAATGAATTATTTCGAAGATTCCATTGGCGGCCGTGGTGGCTCTTTCGCCTTCGTTGACGGCACTTATCTCCTAAAATACGCATCCTGACTTGATCTCCATTTTCCAGAAGAATACACGCAAGGTGGGTTGGGGTGATGTATGAAACCGAGGTAGAACCCTAATGCTTTGAAAATGATTATTACTTGCTAGTATGGTGCACACTCATTAACTTCAATAGCAGCAATTGCATTTTACATGTTAATTTGCTTGCAAATGTTCATATCTAGCTGATCCAATATGTGATATATAATTCCATTTTTTTTTATGTTAATAGAAACCAGAAATAAATAATTACTATTTGTCAGCAGAACGAGGGAGCAAATAAAACCATGCTAATCCATAAATATAATTTTATGTAAAAATTATATAATCAAATATAATGAATTAAAATAATGGATAAATATTTATTCATAAAATTAAATAGCGCAATCTTGTCTTTTTGAAATGAAGGAAGCATATTTTTACGAGCAATAAGACTTGCATGTATTGCGCCTTTCTAAAGGATGATTTCATTACTTTCTTTACTGTTAAACATCAACGAGTATTTATACATATTTCAAGTGACCTTACAACATACATTAATAATGAATTGTTGGCAATTTATTATTTAACAATATGTTAAACTAGATTCTTTACAACAACTATAGCTGAGTTGCTATTACAATATATTTTGGATCCTTCCAAGTCATATTACTTGATTTATGGCTGTACATGTTGCTACATATTCAGCCTTTACTATTGATTGAGCTACTGTGTCATGGTTCTGGCTGAGCCAAGAAAACACTATCATTGTTAAGTGACAACATATAAACTGAAGTGATTTTCATGTCATCCATTGATGCAACCCACTCATTGTCTGAATATCTCTTGTTAACATCATTTTACACTTAGTCCCAAGAAGCTTTTTTTTTTATCAAATAACATGAGTTGAACAGTTGATATCTCTTAGATTGGGAACTATAGTTGACAAAGGTTGCTTATCACTAGGTATATAAGTATTGAATATACAGCAAATATTCTCAAGTGACTCACAGATAGTTTATGTCCATACCAACCTTGAAATATATTCAAGTTAACCTCTAATTGAGAAAAGAGGATAAAATAGATAGTTAGGAACAAAGTATCATGTAAAAAAGGCAGGTCAGTTGAAGCAGATGCTTTTTGCAATAATAGAAATCAAACAATATCTTTTCAAAAGAATGACTATAAAAATGTATAAATTTTGATGTTGTGATTAATGATTTTAATAAAGGCATTTTTCATAATGTGGCATGGCAATTACTACAGATGGTTGCAAATGAAATCATTCAAAAGCACTCCGTACCCAAATTCATAGCACAACGGCCGAACACCGATTTGAACAGAAGTCAAGAAAGGATCATGCCTATTGATTTGAATATCCAAACTCTTCTGTAAGAAATATGTTTGCACTACAAAAGCAATTGAAGCCTTCTCTTATTCAAATATTTAAACCAACTAAAGGATATTACGTTCATTGCACATGATCGGAGAACGTTACCAACAAAAATCAAGTACAAGAGTGCCAAATACAAATGAAACATTCTTTGAGCATTGCATAATGCACAATACTGAAAAGTCATTAATGAAACTTACTTCCAAAAACAAAATGATGGGAACACCAATAGATACAAACATCAACAAAGTAGAACCATAACATGCACCAATACCTGTTGATGTAAAGGATTGCTCCTAATACCAGTAAAACTGTGACATAGGATGCACAAAAACTCCAATAAAACCAAGCCATGTCGATGGAACTTTCATCTTCCTCCTCTACATTGGTGGGTGATGATGGTATCAGGATTCCTTTCTTAGAGCTACAACTCTTGTGAATGAGATCCCCACATAGTCCATGATTACCTTTATAACTACTCTCATCAAATGTTCCAAACTGACCTTTATCAAGAATTTTACCAGACAAGTTGTTGTAGGAAACATCGAAGACTTCTAAAAAGTTCAATCCAACTAATTGAGGAGGTATTTTGCCACTTAAATTATTGTTATGGAGATCCAAACTTTCCAAATTTATTAGATTTGAAAAACTAACTGGTATAGATCCTGACAAGTGATTGAAAGATAAATTCAATCATCGCAGTCCTTGGATTTGACCAAAATCTGATGGGATCTCACCTGTTAAGTTATTATTCGACAAATCTATTCCACCAATTAAGTTGATGATGCCACCCTTATAGGACTCATATCTATCCTTGGTTGCAAACTCCACTGTTATCACTTGCAAATGGTCATTGCTTATGTCTAAAACGTGCAAGGATGAGAAGAACTTAGTAGAATTACTCTCAAATGTATAAGAATATTCTTCTGATGTATCAAATGATACCTTATGAAAGCATGAAGGAATTGAGCCACCAAGTAAATTGTTCGAAATGTCAATGATAGTCACATTCTTTATTTGACACAAGTTTCTAGGAATATGGCCATCTAATGAATTTCCTCTGAATAACAATGCACGCAGTTTAGGAAGCTTACCAATCCAAGATGGGATTTTTCCAGAAAATTTGTTATACCTCAAATCAATTGCTTTTAGATTACCACTTCTAGAGAGCACATCTGGTATTGAGCCATTTAGACCATTTTTTTTGTAGAAATAAGAATTCCAACTTTGAAGCATTGAAGCAAGAAGGCAAACCACCGAAGAATTCATTATGAGAGAGGTCTAGATATATAATGCTGCTAAGATGACATAGTTGAGTAGAAAGTGTCCCCGCTACCTTGTTATTATATATATCGAAAGAAACCAACGAGGGCAGTGTAGAAAGTCCACATTTGAAGTCCCGCTAAAGTTGTTGTTCTTCATATCTAACACATGTAAGGTGCTTAAGTTCACAATCTTCGGAAAAATCTTCTCTTGAAAAATGTTGTTCGATAGATACAACTCCTGTCAGGACTCGATAACAATGTTTCTGGCAACTTTCCTGAGAAATTATTATTGGACAAATCTAAAACATATAGTTGGTCCATCTCACCAATTGATGAAGGAGCATTACCTTTAAAATAATTGCTTGACATGTTCAAACAATGTAGATTTGAGAAGACCATACCAATATCCTTAGGTAGCTCAACGGTGATCTTGTTGTTTGAAATGTCCAACATTTTCAAGTCATGCCTAAAACTAGGCAACTCAAAGGTTCCACAGAGTGAGTTGTTCCTCAAAAACACTTCCTTTAGCTTAGAGTTGTTCTGCAACATGCAATTGGGGAATGTTCCGACAAGCTTATTATGAGAGAGATCCATTAACTGCAAGTCATGCTAGTGGAGAAGAAAGCTAGGAAACTTTCTAGTTGGAACATTTATGTTACAATTTGACAAGTCAATTGCTTTCAATTGAAAGGAAGGAAACCAAAAGGGAGTTTCTGTTTCCAATTCTAAGGTTGTACTTCCAGAAAGCTCAAAAGTTTCAAGTTTTGTGTGGTTAGCTAAAGCGCTAAACGAGAATAAGCCATAAAACTCATTGCCAGATAGATACAATTCCTTGAGCGATGTGAGTTTAGAGATGGCCGATTATAGATTACTGGTGAAATGACTGTCGGTTAATTCAAGAAGTTGGAGGTCGGTTAAGTTGCCAAGGCATGTAGGAAGGGACCCAGAAAAGTCATTACCATCAAGATGTAACTCAACGAGGCTTTTTAATCCACATAATCCTACAAACCAAAGTAAAAGATAACAATCGTAATTTAGGCTATCCAAAGTACTTTATTATAGGTAGAAAATTTGATTGTTTGAAGGAATCTTCAAATAGAGAGAAGATAAGATGAGATTAAAAGTTACCTTCCTTTGGTAAGGTACCATCGAAGAAATTAAAGCTAATATCCAACACTTGCAGTGCTTTCAGGTTTCCTAATACTGAATCATACGGCAGTGTACGAAAAGGGGAATTAATAGGGTGGATTAGAAGTTAAATAACTTTAAGATATCATTTAGAAAGTTTATCGCCAAAGGAAACTTACTGTGACCAGGGAAGTATCCATCCATGTCATTGTCGCTAATAATTAAAGTCTTGAGGGATGTAAGTGCACTAAGAGATGATAAGATATTGCTTTGGAAGAAATTAGAAGAAATATCTAGAATCTGCAATTTCTTCAATCTTCCAAATCCTGCATGTTTTTAGTAATATTAAGGATGTAAAGGTATCGTCATATGCAAGCAAATGCATATGATCTAATTTCATTTTCTTACATGGTCACTTTTTCAACCTGCTATTCCTAGTAAAATTGTCAATCATGTTGTAAGGCACCATATTAAATACCTGTAACGACTAAATCTACTTGCATGAAGGGGAGGAGACAATCACATAAAAAGAACAAATGAGATAAGATTCAAAGTTACCTTCCATCCATTGATGCGATGCTACTGTATTGATTCGAACTTATGTCCAATATTTGCAAATCTTTCAAATCACCTAATTCTTAACCATATAGCAGGGTAAAAAATAAGGAAAAGGAAAGGAAAAGTGAAAAACTGGATTAGAAATTATAAACTCGAAAAGATTGTTTAGAAAGTTTATGGAACCTGCCATTAAGTGCATTTGAGCTCACATTTGTCTCCAACTCATGGTAATCAGATGATATGAAACTGATATGAAGTAATGAAATAGAACATTTATAAAGTTTAACCATACAAGAAACCTACCACTATCCGGGAAGTATCCATCTATGAGATTGTCTCGAAGACTTAAAATCTTAAGTGATGCAAGAGTTTTAATAGATGATAATATACTACTGTTGAAGGGATTATGGGAAACATCTAGGATTTGTAGTTTCTTTAATCTTCCAAAACCTACACGATTATCGTATGCATCAAGTCATGTCCAAGCATCACGTATGCAACATCATGTCCTGTGGAGCTCGAGCTTCCAGATTGGCGAAGAAAATTAAAGAAGATATAAATCTGAGGTCACATACTATCAACTTGTATATAGGATGAATTTAGTTTAAAAATTATATATATTCAAATAAAAAGCCTTAGAGAGTTTATGTAACCAGGAAAGTGAATCCAAAGTCTAAGAAGTAGGGTAATTTTCCTTTTCGGTGTAAAAAAATTTATAAATTCATTCTTTAGTGTGAATCAAAAAAAATTCTGGTGTGTTTGATATCACAAAAAATTTAGATGTAACTGTTGGTGTAATAACCTCACTGTCCATCGGTGTGCGTCCCTCCCTTATAACAGTACTAATAATAATAATAATAATAATAATAATAATAATTAATACGTAACTTATTAATAATATAATACTACTAATATAATATGATCTTAAATATTACATTATTAATAATATCAATATTCAAATTATTATTAATTAATAATAATAATTATTATTATTATTAATTAATAATAATAATAATTATTATTATTAATTAATATTAAAATTATTAATATTAAAATAAGTATTATTAATATTAATATTAATAATAGTATTATTAGTATTATTAAAGTTATTATTATTAATATTAAAATTAGTATAATATAATACAATACTACTAGTAATTAATAATATTAGTAAATAAAATGAAATAATTATATTATAATTATGAAAAAATGGTTACATGTAATTATTAATAATATTTGATATTATTATTAATTACTAGTAGTATTGTATTATATTATATGAATTTTAATATTAATAATAATTAATAATAATATATAATATTTAGCTTGTCAAGCCTTTTATGTCGAGAAATGCTCCGAGAAACTTCAAGGGAAAAAGAGACTTGTCATTGACTACAAACCCCTGAACCATTTTCTTGCAGATGATAAATTTCTAATTCCTAAAACATCCTCCTTGATCAGTCATCTCCAAAATGCCAAATACTTTTTCAAATTTGATCTTAAATCCAGTTTCTAGCAACTAGGCATTGAGCCTAAAGACAGATACAAAACAACTTTCTATATTCTAGATGCCCAATACCAATGGACAGTTATGCCCTTTGGGTTAAAGATTGCTTCTTCCCTTTTTCAGAAAGCTATGATCAGAATCTTTTCATCCCTATTAGATCATTGTATCATATACATAGATGATATCCTTCTTTTTTCTACCAATGCTAAGGCTCATGAAATTTTATTCAAATGATTTCATAGGATTGTTCATTCCTATGGAATAATGTTATCAGAAAAGAAGTCTTTCATTGGCCAGAAGGAAATTGATTTCTTAAGCATGAAATTCCAAGATGAAAAGTATTAACCAGGGCCACATTTGGCAGAAGAACTTGTCCATTTTCCAGATTCTAATTTGACACCTTATCAAATTCAACAGTTCCTTGGAGTAATTAATTACATTAGGGATTTTATCCCTAAAGCAGCTCAGTACACTCAAGTTTTATCAGCACTTCAGAAAAAGCATCCATCTCTATAGATCAATGCATGCACCACAGATGTTCAAAAGTTAAAAGAGCTAGTAAACAAAGTTCCATCCCTGTTGATGATGCTCAGCTTATCCTCCAAACAAATGCTAATGATCTGGCGTGGGGGCCATTCTCTTACAAAGCAAAGATGGAAAGGAATTTCTATGCAAGTTTGCCTCTGGATCCTTCAAACAAAGTGAGATGCACTACCATTCCACTATCAAGGAAATCCTAGCTGTAAAGTTTGGGATAAGAAAATTTGAATTCTTCCTAGTGTCCAAACATTTCCAGATCAGAATAGACAATTCATCTTTCCTCAAAATCCTTGATTTTAAAGGTAGACATCTTCCAAATAAGTAGCTACTCCATCTCAAAGAATGGTTTACTAGATATGACTTTGAGGTAAAACATATCCAAGGTAAAGTAAATCTAGTTCCAGACTTTTTTTCTAGACTGTCAAAACCTTTACCAACAATCTCCCTTAATAAATCCAAAATCCCTCTACCACATATCATGATGGTTTAGACCTCTGATCCTATTAACTATCCACAGTTACCCTTAGAACTTCCTACAACTCAGGTCAATTCATGGGTTTATGAAAAATTCATCATATACTATTCCCAACTCCTCAAGCCTATAGACTACAATACTGTTTTTCCATGGATCATAACCCCCCGATCTCCAAATACTATCGTCACACTGAGGATGAACTTTGGCTCTTATGGTGTCTCATAACCCTGTATAACCAACCAATCGAACTCCCTCTCCTTGAACTTCTCTGGTTTTTTCATGATTCAAATAATAGGAGAACTTTTGCTTGGACATTTCTTACATACTTTTATACACCATATCAGTGGATTCATTTGCTACTTACACATATTAAAGAAGTCAATCTGTTCACACATCCCAACATGTCCTTGGCACAAAGGTACCATTGTATTTACTTCTTTAATAAACTATATGAAGGTAGAATTCACAATGAAGGAAGGTATATAGTTAAGCAAACTGCTACATTTTGGAAATCTTTCTCAACCCCTATATACCAAGCCTTTGATGCAGATTGACTCATGTTATGAAGGACAGCTAATGTATTCAATGAGTCCAATAATTAGGTATTTCCCATGGTCTATCTTTATAAAGGATCCACAGTAGCTGGTCCTACAGAAGTCGATCCCTCCAATTCACAAATAGATACATCTACACAATTTGATCTAATGGATCTAATGTATCAAGACTCCTAGCCCACTAAAGAGCCCAATCTTGATAATGAACAAGCATCACATGATGATTTTATCTATATCACTGAACCATGGAATTCTCCCAGTTATTTCAGAAACAGAATAAGGAGATCTTTTTATGATAGTGATTCAAACAATTTAAATGATTCAGATTACTATGGATAAAGAGGAACAGGCCAAAAGATTCTCTATGTTTGCCACCAACTTTTCTAAAAGTTGACTGTGTTATTATTGAAGTGTCTTTATTCAAGTAGCTTTATCAAAAGTTGTAAAAGTAGTTTGTCCACTTATAATAATTGTCCACTACTTAGTATTTTCCACTCATAGGTGATAAGGCCTATCCTTATCCTCATATGTGGTAGGTTATTATTAGTTGGTAAGATTTCTCTAGATAAGGGCATTGGTTTCCCCTTGCCTATATAAGTTGTAATCACTTCCTTTGGAAGGGCATCGAGTTCTAAGCAATAAACTTTCTTTCTTCCTTATGGCTTTTTTCTAAATCTCTTTCTTGCTTCTAAGAATAGTCATCTTGTAAAGATTCTATCCGACTCATGATCTCTCTATATGTGATCTGTACCTCTCATCTCTAAGCTGATTCATCAAAGAAGCAAAGAACCAGCAAAAGACTAGAATGGCCTGTTGATGCCATGGAAGGCTGTTGTGGCTATAGTTTGTGTCATACCCACATTTGACACCTTAGGAGTTTTGTACGATTGCTTGCATATGTACGGTGTATTTATGATTATGTATACGTTGTGATGACGTGTTATGCAGTGTATTTGCATGGATGCATGAGTTTTGTATGATGGATGAATGTTTTATGGTCGTTTGGGTTGTGTTTTAGGGTGTTTAGAGTGGCTCGAGAGAGTATTGGAGGGTGAGAAGAGAAGAATGAAGTGTGGTACAGTCGTACGGGATTTGTACAGTCGTACCGAGCAGGGGAAGTAAGGGGTCTAGGGCTTCTGGAGGCCGTACGGGCGTACCAAGGAGTGGTCCGGCCGTACGCATGCTCGCAGGAATTTAGATTTGTCAGGAGAGTTGTGGACATACAGGCGTACCAAATGTGGTACGGGCATACCATCCCTCACAGGACGTTAGGTTTGTCAGGGTTTTTAGGTTGGTACGGGTGGTGGTATGGCCGTACGCGACTTAAGTTGGGCTTTTTAACAGATAAACATAAGCCTCTTTCCTTATGTTCTTTCACCCTAAACATTTCTAAACGTCCCAAAACCCTAAAAAACACCCGAGGAAGGATTCCTAGGCACCGGGATAGTGCGAGAGCGCGGAGTAGAGGCTAGAGCTTGTTAAAGACGGGATTACGGGCTTGTGACAATGGTCTTCTTACTTCAGGTTTGTACTAGATGTTTATAGTTTGTGCTAGCTATTTGTTAATTCTGCTTGTTTGAGTAGTTCTAAGGCCCAATAAGGTCTAGAACTGATGTTCGGGGATCAAATCCCTTATGGTTATGCTTGTTTATGCCATGTATGCATGTGATTGTGGCTATGGGTTCTGAGAATGAACGTATGTTGTGTTTATTGGTTCCAGGAAGGAACATGCCTTGTGATTATTAAATGTTTGGCTTATTAGATTGTTATGTGGCTTGTTCATGCATTATGAATGATGGCATAACATAGCATGGTGAGGGGATGAAATAAGGGTGGCGATATGAAGGTACGAGATGTACCGGTATCTATCAATTAGGGGGTGAGATGCTCCTACTGATGCGAGAGGTGTCAGTATTAATTGATATGATACGGGGGTGAGATGCTCCCAGAAAAGAGTGCGAGAGGCACCAAACTGAGGGTGAGTGCAAAACATTGTTGATCATACATGATTGTATGATTAGGCAGAGATTACCGGTATGCATGATAGGCAGAGATTGCCGGTATTGCTTGTGCTACTGATGTTCGGGCTGTGTGCCGTGTGATTGGCTGTGTGCCGTATGTTTAGCTGTATGCCGTGTGGATTGACCTATGCATGTGTATGACATGTTTTATGTTCCTAGCACCACTGAGATTATTCTCAGTGTTTATTATTTGATAAACGTAGGTCCGAGTTCAGAGGGTGAGCACCGGGATTAGTGGTACAGCAGCTGGTTCGTGTCTTGGATTTCTGGACGGGCTCCTGCAGCTTGTGTATTTGTGCATAGTCCTTTGTATTTGTTGTAGTTAGCAGTATACTAAATGTATTGTATAAGAATCCATATATATATCCAGGGGTTTGTTTTTATGTATATATCTTTCTGTTATTGGATTTTTATACGAGTATTAGAGTTTAAAATCCCTTGTAGTATAATTATTGTTTTCCTGAGACGGAAAAACGATGGTTATGCTACGGGATCATGTCGTCACCCCTTGGGTCTTGGGTTGGGGTGTGACAGTTTGAACCTCCTTATAAGCTTCTGCATGAATCTATTTAGCTATGAGATGGACAACTATTATCCTTCGACTAGTGACCATATCTAATTTTTTTGCCATATCATAGTAATTTAATGCCACGTCATTGGCCACCCGTTAAAGTGGTGATCAACCAAGAAAACACATCAAACTGGTAATTTTTTTAATTCATTCTAAATAAAGAATTTTTAAATTTTTTTATACCAAAAAGCAAAATTGCCCAGAGAAGTAGAGAAGTACGCTTCACGTAGTTTATAGCCAATATTATGTCCATTTGTTAATCTTTAACTGAAGTTTTCTCTGCTTGTTGTTGTGCTGCCTGGTTGATCATTCGATGATTCATATATAAGATCTAATGTATAACTGATCAATTAGCACCAATATGGTTGGTCGTATGATTCTGGCAGATTGTTGACTCAACAGCTAATGCAATGATTCCAAGTTTCAATACTATAATATTTAATTAAAGCAAACCAATTGAATTTGAGTGCATATATTATCCATCCTATCATAATCAGATGATACAAATACTAAGCACAATCAAATTACTAAAAGCAAACGTACCTTCATGGGCAGTCCAGCCTTCGAAATTATTGTTAGATAAATTAAGTTTGAGCAGTTCATCGAAAGGATGAAGCAGAGATAGATTTACACTGCAGTTTGCGTCTAATCTATCTAACCAAGTGTACGTAACGTGATAGAGGGAAATTGAAATCACATCAATTAAGGTTGCATTATTGCATTCAACTCGATCCCAATGACAGCAGTTGCTGTGTGCATCGTCAACCCATGATTCAAGAGTACCATGCATCGCACAGTTGGATTTTAGGAGGCTTTCTTTCATCTCCAGCAACCCCACCTTCTCTTTTCTCATGCATGCATGACATGCTTCCATTTGGACCATCACTATAAAGACAAAAATAAAAAGTAAATCGAGAAAAGTCTCTCCATTCCCCAGATACAGCAAAAGCAATCACTCACTCACAATTTCTTAGTTTATTTTCTTTGCATTTGATTTTGTTCATCCCCATCAGAAGACGTCTATTTATAGCAGATAAAAGACTATAGCATGTCATGTCAACAGTGCCTCAATAACACAAAATGAAGGAAGTTTCAGCATAGGAAGGGTAAGGTTCCGAAGTACTTGCCAAGAAGTTGGGTTGACTTTTTTTAAAAAAAAGAAAAACAAATATAGTTGCCTAGGAACGTATAGCTATTAATCCATCTTACAATAATTTTTTTATATTCTTTGGCAAATTTTATTCTAATTTAATAAGTTACAACATAGTGCAATTTTAATAAAATAAAAAATTCGAATAAATAGAAATAATTGTAATCTAAGCTCAATAATTGGGGATGGGATAAAAGTGAGTGGAATAGCAAATTAAAGGTGTTGGTGATAGAGCGGAGAAAAGGCGATTGGAGAATGAGAAAAAGAGGTAGGTGGGAAAGCAAATCAAAGACGTGTAAATTAGAATGGAAAATAGATACCTACTTGATGTATAAACTGTGCTGATGGTCAGTACAATTTTAAAATTAATTTTGAAATGATCCATTCATGAGGCGTGGTAACTTTTAGTACTGTGTGTGAATCCCACGAATATTATATATATGCATGTATGTTTAGATTATTTATAATAGGATTCATAACATTAATTTGGCCTTCTTTAGGAATTTTGTTAGAGAAGGAAACATAATAATGAATTTCCTTCACTTCCATATTTAAACAATTATTTGAATATAATTACAATTTTATCCTTTTTTATACAAAACAAAAAAAATTAAAAATAAAATTTTTGTGATATATTAATCATTGGATGTGAATGATTATTTATGAAAACAATAAAATTGTGAATTTGTTATTTGAAGCAAAATAAATAATTTAATGGCGTTAGACTTCAGGGTTACTAACCTAGAAATTAGAACTATCTATTTATCCTCTAATTATTTAAAATTCTGGTAAACTCTATTTCTTAGGTCCAATAGAACACAATCATCCTCAACATTTAAAAGATTTCAAAAGCAAAGAACCATCATAAAGGTGATTCTTATTAACTTCAATCCTTTAATAAAGTCTCTTAACTTTGATAGTGGATTGGATAGGTTTCAATTTAAGTTTATTTGGTAAATTAGGCAAGTTATTTGGTATTTTATGGTAGAAATAAGAAGTTGAGCATGAATAATGAATCTAGAGAGAGAAATTATGTCATGTTTAGTAGGATGTAATGAAAGGTCTAATATACTGATGATTACATTATATTCTTTATTAAATGATTTAGATAACTAAAAAAACTTACGCAATGTATTTGTCTGTATCTATGTATTTAAATATACTTAAACTAACATATTATTTAATATACATTATATTTACATATATTCACTATTACATTTCTTCATTATAACCACATTAAACTAATTTTATTGATAAATAAATAAATAATTATTAATATAATCATCAAAATAGTAAATATCACATTAAAATGAAATAATATTCATTGAAATATAAGATTCATAACTGGATCTCAAAATATAAAATAAATATTAAAATGATAAGATTTGAGATAATAATTTGGATATCATGATTGAGGAATCAAGCATCAAAATAAAAAATCATAATTTAAAATACTAAAATTGAAAATCTAAAATTCAACATTAACTATAACTTTTAATAAGAAGTAATGTCACATCTTTTACCCACGTAGACATGCTCCCATAGAATGTCTATTAACTTTCTCTTCTAGAAAGTCAACAAACATCCTACAAGGGATTTGCGTACATTTTTTTTTTTACAATTTATAAATATGCATACGATCTAACATCCAATAAATTTCAGTCCCTGGATTATCATAATATCACAATTACCTTATCATCATATCAAAGTTATCATTTGCATACATATTATAATTTAAGCATCGTCATAATTATTCATTATTACAAACCATTCATAATGTTACTTAATTTAAGGTACTGCCAAGTACCATACTTAAAAGTTTGCACAAACTTGCGTAATAGAAGTCTGAAGGATAAATAAATCCTTACCAGCTATTTATTCAAAGCTCATTGCTGACAGCTACTGCTTCTGTTCCTTGGCCTTACTAGTACCTACGTTTATCAAATGACAAACGCTGAGTATAAAACTCAGTGGTGCTAGCATAACAAGTATCAATAACATACAATACTCATGTATCATAATAAACAGATTCATCAACATATAATTCATGAGTAATTA
>CANYBF012801122.1:0-13706 GCA_948192965.1 Dalechampia spathulata | reverse complement strand
TACTTTATTCATATCATAACATGTTAAACATACCAGGCATCATTGCCAATTAATGTATTTTATGCATTCATTAATTAGTTACTGTAACATATGAATAAAATAAATGCATTTAGTGCGGCTGTAAAAATCAGGATGTGACACCTCTAATTTTCATGGTCTGTTATTGTTAAATGTATACAATCATATGTAAATATGGTAAATTGTTTATGTATATATGCTCATTATGGTGTATAATCATATGAATTCCAATGTAAAAAAAACTAATTTCTTTTCAATAAATCATACTATATACTATTATTCAACTAGAAGAACTAAAAAATTTAGAAATTATGATCAACATATTTTTAGTAATACATATATCTTCCATAAAACATGATATACACCATATTATATGCATAATATGCATTATATATTCAATCATAAATATGGTATTCAATATAAAAAATAATGAGAAATTCATATAGAACACAACATTCGTAAAAGGAATAACATTAAGCAATAAATTAATCATTTTTTATGTATGTAATTATATATTAAAAATATTAACTATATAGCTTTGGATGTAATTATGTCATAAAAGCAATTTTTATGTTTGGATGTTTACCTTTTCTAGTTTTGAAGCTTTCTTTGATGATGTAGCATGTATAGCATTTCTTTGTTATTTTGTTGTAGACAATCTCTCTTTGTGCTTCTTCACATTTATTTTTTGCTTTTAATTTCACCATGTTTTATACATGTTGTCAAAATCATTGATTTATATATATGTGGTAAATGTAGGAAGTTAAAGAGACAAAACAACAAATATGAGCGCTTAGAGAACTAATGATTTACATAATATTTTTCATATTATGTACATGATATAGTCTAGAATGAATGTGGTTTAGCAAATGATAAATAACATGAAATTCACATGTAATATATCATTTTTATAAGTCATTATTAACCAACAAATCTAGCAGTTTTATTTATACCTATGTTTTAATTCAATATTATATATATATATATATATATATATATTGGATATTTAGATATGATATATAGAAGTGTATGATATGATAGTTAAGACATCATATACACCATATTGTTCACTCAATAAGGAGCATATATTAATGAATAATATCATATTCAAGATCATAAAATAGTGTGATATGACCTACTATTAATTAGATCATTTTTAATGAATTTTTAAACTTTTATTAGTAGATTATGTATGAACTTCACATTCAACAAATTAATTAAGTAATTGTTATGAAATATATCATTAGAATAAAGAAAATGTCAATGATTTGCGTATTCATCAAAAGCTGCATCGAAATATTTGATCAACTCTTAAAAACCATTGCATAGTTTGATTGAAAATTTAACATGCATTCATATAATAATGTTATCAATAATTTTGATAAAAAAAAGGAAAATGAAAGAAAGGTCCATTATTACCTGTTCGTGGTTTTTTTGATTTTCTGTACAACAACTGTGTTCTTTTGCAACGTGTTGTTAAGGATTGTGAAAGTAGGAAGTAGGTTGAAGAGTATTGCAGAAGAATAATGCAAGGATTGAAGAGTAATACAACAAGTAGGTTAATTTTGTAATGTGAGAAGTGATATGATTTTGAAATCTGGGTTTATGAATGATGGTTTTAGGAGTTTTAGAGAAAGAAATAATGAATGGAGAATTTGAGAAAGCTGTTAATGGTTACGTGACAAGGAACTAGGTTAATGCCATCAATTTTAACTACAAGGGCAATTTTGGTATTTTAAAATTATTTTTGACTAATTATGACATTATTTAAAAATATATTTTTTAGTGATATTTTTTTAATATATGGCTAATTGACTATTATAAGAATTTTCATGCAACTTTTGATGAATACGCAAATCACTGACATTTTCTTTATTCTAATGATATATATATATCAAAATTCCTATAAGAATCAATGATAGATGGCTAATTGACTCTTATAAGAATTTTCATGAAATGAATTTTGAAGGATTGTGATTCAAATTGAAGAATGATTGCTTTTGAGGAAAAGAGAACTTTTTAGTCTTATTCATAAGAATGATTGTTTTGAATAATCCTAATTTTTGTTGGATTAGATATTATATGAAATGTAGAGTTTTGAAAATAAATGTATATTTATTTAATATATTACATACTCATTTTAATTTAAGTTAATTTCAGTCAGTTCAAATTTTATTTGATTTTATTGTTAAAAATCAACTTGAATCAATATAACTGAAATTCTTTAATATAAAAAATTGAAACCAAATCAAAAATAAAAATTGGAACTGAAATCCTAAATTTGATTTATATCGATTTTGAAAATTTGGCATATTCTATTCTTACTTACCCCTAGTTTCTCATATAATTTCAACTCCAACAAGAGGAGTGCTGGAGCTATTGAAATTTTTGTTTATTAGTCCAGCTACTTTATCACCCACTTTGATTTCACGTTTCTGTAAAATATATATACGAATCAATTCCGGCTTATAATTGGAACCCCCCTTTTTGACTAAAAGCATTACGAGAGTATGATTGAAATGTACTAAAATAAGTAAACCAATAGAGAAATTGTTGTAATTTGTAAAATGTAGTACAAAGAGCAAGGAACGAAACATGAAGAAGAAAATAATAAAAAAGAAATCAAAATTTGATGTTTGTTTCTTCCTTTAAAATCTGGACATCTTTAGAGTTTTGTGGACATAGTTGTCCTACGTTTTCCTTAAAAACAATATAAAATTATATAAATCTGTAAATTTCTAAAGAATTGAAAGAATATTGTTTTCTGGATTGTTGCTATTGGTTTTTACATCATTAAGGTTCTGTTCAACAATAATTTTTAGTGATCAAGTTAAAACATTGCGAACCATGATAAATGAATTGAACCTTTGAAGGTAGATCATGCACCACGATTATTTACATCAAGATTGTAGCATCAGCTCGAGTTTTCTTAGAGTTGCCACTAACGATGATATCAGCTTGTTCCATGAAACTTCAGTTTGATCTTCATGATTTACGTGAATTTTGTGGTTCATCAATAGGTTCGCATGAACTGTTTAAATGCTGCTTAAGTTCAGAACGATGACCTGAACCTCCTTGTCTCTTCTTTGAATTGCTGAGCTTGGTTTCTATGCGCACTGCCTTGGCTGAGAAGCAATGACGGACATGAACTTTGTGACTTCGCGTTGCCGTTGAGTTACTGCCTTGAACAATTACAACTAAAATCACTTCCTTATCACGTGTATCTTCGCACCACCAGTTCTGCGGGATACCATCAACAAAATCTTCTAAGGTGTGGAATTCCTCGTGATGTACTGAAACTTCCGCGCATTGATCAGGTTTAATGATTCCAGCAGATGGAGTTACCTATATTGAGGAAATGCAAGTCATTTAAGAGTATACGGCACATGCTAAGGTTCTGTTAATGAATAAAGACTAGCGGGCATGCAAGTATACCTCAAGCCATCTTGGAAAGCCATAGGAACCTCTTGGACGGTAGTTAGGATTTTCTCCGTCATCATTGACGATGGATTGACCTTCACAAATAACTTTAAAAATGGCTTTCTCTTTGGGGCACTTGTTGGTAATGCGCAAAATAGTAGTGTCCTGATTCTGAAGGACAATGTTGTTGGTGCTTAGAATTGTTTCTGGAATATAATGTGCTTCCTGAGCCAAAGATCTGACTTTCTCATTAAACCTGATAATTTCTCCAAACTCTTGTCTCCTCACTGATCTATCAACATGGGCAATCTGGATATTGAATTTACAACGAACGGGTTTGTGGTCGCTCTCCGTGACATCCATGCATGCCTCATACCTGATAGGGACCAAATGTTACATAATAATTAAGAATGAAATAAGGAATCAGAAAGTGTAACTATGAAACGTACAGTATCACTGATGACACTATAGGACATTCTAAGCTGCAACCAGTCGCAGAAGTCACCCGATTGTCACGGTAAATTATTCTGTCGCACCAAGCGGGAATTCGTTTCTTTTCTCCAGAATCGTATCCTGAGATGGAGAAAGTGATCAAGTTCCAAACCGAACGATGAGTGAAATATTGAATCTTGCTTCCACCAAAGTGTAAAATAGAAGGTGACTGAAATTTCACTTCAATTTTATTTCATTGGAAATGGATGTAAATAACTTTTAATTAAGTTTTATTTAAATAATAAATAAAAAGAAAATATTCTTAGAATAATCTTATATATTCATCTTAATATCAATCTTGTTTCATAGATAATTATTAAACTTTTTAAATAAAAATTAATTATTTAACTTGATTTTAATATTTAAATACATTTATATCTTAGGTTAACAAAAACGTCATTTTCATTATTAGATTATTATAAAATAATATCATTTAACTTCTAAAAAGTAACATTCTTTAATAAAGTTATTTTAAAAATTTATAAAATTAATTTTAATATTTCATTTCACAATTTAATTATTTAGAAAATTTTAAATATTTACTAAAATTTTCAAAATATAAGAAGTGTTGGTTATTTTTATAATTTAATTTAATAGAAAAATAATTTTAATTATTAGACTATAATAATTTATATCCAAAAAAATATTTCATTATTTAACATTTAAAAATTTACTTTTGTTAATAAAATTAGTGCTACGTAAAAAAATTTCATGGGAACCTACAAATAAAATTGAAATTGAATAATTAAAAAACTGAATTTTAATATCTTGTGCCATTAACCCTAAATTGAGGTCTAGAGATTTTTTTACCTCCCAGTCCAGGTTGGTTTCTTTCAAACTTGTACGTAGGAGGGAATCTGATGATCGCCTCACGCATTCCTTGGAAAACTTTTCCCGCTCTCATTTCTGCTCTAAGCTGATCCTTTTCCCTAAGCCAGTCAAAGCTTCTCTGTGAAACAAGGTCCCTTGCTTCGTCATAAGAAATGCCGAAAAGCCGGTAATTAAAATCACCAAGAAACACAACCATATCTGCCTGAGATAATTCAGGCTTCGTGTCCTCAGTGTTGGCACTCACAGCCTGTGAAAACCCAAGAATTTACAGCTCACTGATTATAGCGGATTGATACTGACAACGCTATAAAGCGAGAGATGGGTAGTTAGAAAATCATACATTTGTACCCTTAAGAGTTTGATTGGCTGTTGTAACACCAGCTGCAATACATAGGAGCAGTGGGAAGCCAGACATGTAAAGCAGCCAAAATAAATACGTGGAGAAGGCAAGAGAGCAACACAAAAACAAGAGTCGCACCATACCAGCTGCTGTTGTGCTTGACGAACGACTGAACACCATTGATTTGAATATGTGATCAAAATCAGCATTTCGGCGGTTGACAGCTTCTAAATGTGCAGCCAAGTGGCAGCTAACAAAGCAAATTATTCTGTCAAGGACTCTAATTCTCAAACCTACACCTCCCTGCAAGACCAATGCACGTTATGGAAAATGAAGCAATCCTTGCATTGAAACACCCACAGGAATTTCATTTGTCTTTATTATTTGTAAGATGTAGGCAAGTAGAGCAAATATGGCAAGGATAAAGTCGAATGAATTAACCTTATTACCGATAGCACGTCCAAATCCACATGCAACTGCTCCAGCATCAACATCCCCAACATGTGCTCTCAGATTCTTCCTCACCCTAATAAGCAACAGGCATTTAAGTTAAAAACAAAACTGAGAGAAAGAAGAATCTCTAGGGACATAGCTATACTGAATTTTCATTATTTTTAGATACTTTTGTTGCTCCTAAGCGCAGTTACACACCAAATGGAGATAAGCAAGCCAGCCAGCTGCCGAGAACCCATACGTTCAAAAGTGGTTCCCTCATCTAATGCCTTGCCAATATTGTCCAGCCACCACTGACCAACTGAACTTCCTTCAAGTCCTACCTACAATTGGAATACAAACGGGAAAAAAGTGTAACCCACCGCAAGTAACATAATGCGAACAACATATACATGCAGAATCAACGAAAATTCGGTCTTACAGTTTCTTTGGCTGCAGACATTGCAAGAAATCCTGCACCCATTTCTACCTCTTGCAAGCCTACAACAATAATGCCAACGTCTGAAGCTGCTGAACCTAACCATGAGGAAAGTGCTTCCTGAGAGGCTCTTCCTTGGCCCACATTCCAGGTTCCAACTAATATTCTGAAAGAGTCTCGTCTAGTATATTCAAGTTCCTTCTGTGCCAATTCCGACCGTATAACATTATCAATTGGCCCAGGAGAAGTGAGATTCCATCCACGTATGCCTCCGTGAGTCGCTAAGCTGAAAACATAATCATTTCCAACCGCCAATTTGAGGACAGGATTACTGTGAGAAACCCAAACCGCAACAAGGTTCCCCTCGAGATCCAATACTTGGACAATGCCACTCACATATCCAACGTATATTCGAGCCCCAAATGTACAGAAACATTGCACAGTAGAAGAATGGTGTGTAAAATCCTGGATACGATTTCCATTTCCATCCCATTGTATAAGGAGGCCATTTGAACATCCACTCCATATCATTCCATCCAGAGTTAGCACCAGTGCTTCTGTTCTCTTGGTCTCTTCTACAAAAGCACCTGCACTCCTACTGGCCACTCGTCGAACTGCATCTGCAGCTCCCATTATTGCATTTCTTGACCGCTGTAAAAAGCCATGTGATTTCTCCTTTTTGGAGGATGCAGACACAAATTTTACCTTCATCTCGTCCTCAACAGGCTCTTGTTGTGATTGTGATTGTGATTGTGATTGTGATTGTGAATGTGATTGTGATTGTGGTTGTGATTGTGATGATGAGAGGTCAACTCTATTTTCAGTTTGACCATCAATGTTAAATACTCTCAAAAGCTCCTTGGTTCGAGCATCCCTGAATGAGCAAGTGCTGACCGTGAGCTCATAATTTACGTTAAACTATGGACAGAATGGAACAAATGCATGAAAGGAAGATATACCATAGAGAGAAGCACAAAGGCTGAGCGCACCAAACCTTAGCTCTGACTTTATCAGCTAGCAAGCACTTTACATCTGAAGAAGATATGCTGCAAACACCATTTACAGTTACTTGACTCCGAAGATCAATGTGTGACCTCTCTACCAGCAGCGCAGCCATGTGCTTTTCCTCTGGTGAAAGAGAGAGTGATTTTTCAATTGTTTCCCATTGCCAAATCTTAACTGTACCTCCTTCACCACCGGACCAGAGATCACCTGGATTTAAAAGCACAATAAAATAATTTAGGGAAAGAAACTGTACCATGCTAAATAGTTATTATAAAATGAATCAACAAGAGGACCATACCATACGAACTCATTACAATAGAATTAACAGGACCCTTGTGACCCTGCCAAGATAATCCTTCCTTAAAAGGAGTATCAATATCATCCGAAGAATGATCCATTTTCCATGATCTGATCTTTCCATCTTTATGGCCACTCCAGACCAATCTGTTTCCACTATCAATCATCAAACACATTGTTGGAGAAGTATTTACAGACTCATAAAAAGGAGCAGCATCCTCATCACCTCTTCTCACTCTACCTCCTAATCCACATCCTAGCTCATATGCGTCCTCAAAATTCCAAAATCTGACACCGCATTCCTGACCAACCCACAGCTGCGTATCTGTACAGGCAATATTTCTCAAGAACTTGCCTACCTGAGTTTCTCTAAGTGGATGTGGTCTAAGTTCTAAACAAGGTGGTCTTCCAGGATGAACGACTGCACGAATTGGAGCTTTAAAAATTCCTGTTCCTCCGTTGGCAACGAATTCAGGCAATGGTTGGATTTTCCTGACATCATTCCCATCAGCAGGACCCTCCACGCTAAGGCTCATATCGAGCCTCGGCTGGTGGTAAAGTTCATCATCACCAACACCAGCATCAACACCACCTCCAGATAAATGACAATTAACAGATGTTGTTGAATACGAGCAGAAATCGTCATCAGAAGAGTCCAAGTAACGATCAGAAGCCGTCGCTATAAGTGGGGGGATATTGTCAAGGCTGTGTTTTCTAATTTGGTGCTGCCGTTTTTGGCCAACTCCACCAGAGCAAGAACGTAGCTGCTGGCTGTAATTTGGTTTACGGTTAGTTAGTCCTGCCAACGCTTCCTTTTCTTCTTCTTCAATCCTGTCATCCTCCATAGCTGTTGTGACAGTCTTCATTCAAAATATTTGACAAGTTTCTTTTTCTGGATCTTAGCAGAAAGAGAAAGATGGGTTAGAAAATGGAAAGGAAAGGAAAGAGGGTCTCTTTTCATTTTTTCATAATTTTTTATCTCCAAACGAAAGAAAGAGTCTAATGAACAGATCCGGAAAAGGAGGGAATGAAAGGAGGGAATGTTTTATTGTTGCAATGAGTAGGCAATAGCGGAAGAAAAAGAGGCGGATATAATCGAACAATGTACGGTGAAAATTTCCTTTTATTATTATTATTATGTAGAATGAAGAATGTCAATGAAATAAAATATTTTAATATATATTTTTTGCATATATTTTGCATTTGATTTCTAAAGAGAACTAAATTATATTTTTCTTTTAAAGTGAAAACAAAATGAAGATGAATACAAGTATAGAGAGTGAATTGATTTATAAGAATTGAACTCTATCGATATAGTTAGATTTTCTATTTACATTGTTCTTTAAGTGTTTACCTATTGGAACAAAATGAAGATGATACATGTTGAGGGTTATTGGTTTGAAATAAAATAATAGGAGTTAAAAAAAATTAAAGACCTAATTATGCTTATTAAACATTATGTTTTAATTATTGATATAATGTTTTTCACTTTTGATTTCAACATATCTAAAAGGGTTAATTTACAACACATACTTCAACATAAACTTAATAGATCTAACTGTATAGACATACTTCACTAAATAAGAACCATTCTTAGAGGTGAATAGATAACCTATATATTGGATGAGGCTTGTCCACTTAAACTTGTAGTCAATGCTTTGAAGAGGAGGGTACGACATATAAGTCTTATAAGGAAGATAATAACATTGTTTGTAGCATCCTGCATGGTGCTATGGAGAATGATCTCTTAAAATAGTATGAACATATGGATGCTAATACTATGAAATTTCATTTGAAGGAGGGAGTACTTTAAGGAAAGATTCAAAATAGAAAGATATGATCTATTTAAAGCACTTTTCAAGTGTAGGATGTTGGGGGTTCATCTGCAATCCAATAAGGATTGAAGATGAATGGATACATTAAGAGACTAGTACCTTTACGCTTTCTTATGGATCATGAGTTATCCATAGACTTGATTATACAATCATTACCTAATAGTTACTTATAATTAGTGCTTTACTATCAAATGAATAAGGTCAACGCTATTATCCCTAAGCTAATTAACTTGTTGAAGTATGCACAAAAACCCAATAAGAATAGTTTGAAAGTTTTAATGATAGGTTTCTCTTCTAAGCCCTCTAAGAAGAAGGGTAATAATAAAAAAAAGGGATAAGCAACCAACCGTAAGCCTAAAGGTAGGGTTGCAAAGGGCAAGCAAGTTGAGAAGAACTCTAAGGGAACTTGCTTCCACTATGGTAAGGATGGCCACTAGAAGAGGAAATGCAACGAATATCTGAAGTTTATAAAGAAGGATGATCCTTCTTCATCAAGTACATTTGTAATTGAGTTTAATTCCATTGTAATGTTGTTTCTAATAACAAGAGTTGAGTGTTAGATATTAGATACGCATCTCAATTATGTTTTACTACATATGGACTAAATAACATATATAAGCTAAACAAAGGAAGCATTGATATTTGAGTGCTAAATGGAGCAAGAGTTGTTGCAATAGTTATAGGAGATTATGTTTTAAATTTAGATGTCTATCCTTAATAAGGTACAAGTCTAAAGCCTTTGAAAAGTTCAAAGAAGTTAGAAAGAAAGTAAAGAAATAACTTGATAAGAGTATTAAAACTCTTCAGTTAGATTAAGGTGGTAAATATTTAAGAAAAAAATTTATAGATTATTTAAGAGATAATGGGTTCTTATTTGAATGAAACCCTTCTTATATACTATAGCATAATGGTGTTTCTAAAAGGAGGAATCAAACTCTATTAGATATAATTCCATTTATGATGAGCCTTGCAAGAGTTAGCCAAGTCATTTTAGGGTTATACACTAGATATTATTGTTAATATTTTGGGTATAGTTCCATCTAAATTGGTTGAAGTTACTCTGTATGATATATGGTTTACTAAGAAACTTATGTTTTCTTATATGAAGATATGAGATCGTCTTGCTTATGTGAAAAGAACATTGGTAGATAAACTTGAGGTTAAATTTGATAAATGTTATTTTGTAGAATATCTTAAGGAAATCATATGATATTATTTCTACCATAATTTAAAGTAAGAACTGTACCAAAGAGGTGTGAGTTCCTTATTCATGAGAATAAGGATATTAGTTGAGAATGATGAGCCTATAGACTATGAGGAAGTTTTGAAGAGTTCAAAATATGACTTATGGTTGAAGGTTATGCAACATGAAATAGATTCCATGTTAGAAAACCAAGTATGAAATTTGGTTTTTCCATATAAAGGGATTAAACCCATTGGGTATAAATGGATTTTTTAAAAGAAGACTAATATAGATGGGTTGCTTATAAGGCACACTTAGTTGAAAAGGGTTATCATTAAAAGTAAGAAATTGATTATGATAAAACTTTTTCTTCTATAATTATGCTTAAATCCATAAGGATTACTTACTATTACTACTCATTATGATCATGAGATTTAGCAAATGGATATGAAGACAACATTCCTTAATGGAAATCTAGCTTGAAGAAGTGTACATGATGTAGCCTGATGGTTTCATATATAATGATATAAATAAGGTATACAAGCTTCAAAGACCCATTTATGGATTGAAGCAAGCAAGGAGCTGGAATATGCATTTTGATGAAGAATGTAAAGAGTTTGGTTTCATTCAAAATATTGATAAACCATGTATTTAGAAAAAGGATAATAGGAGCACAATTGATTTCCATATGTTATATATGGATGATATATTACTTATGGGAAATGACATCTAATTTTTATAGAGGATAAAGGTTTAGTTATCCAAACAATTCTCTGTGAAATACCTAGGAGAAGGTGCAATAGTTAATTATTTATGTATGATATATGTCTTTATTTATGAATTTGAATCTTACATTCACTCTTACATTAATCTATATGTATTAATACTTGTTGGGAAGCATAACTTGTTGTGTTTTAAGTAAGTATATAAACTTTACAATAACATATCTAGAATAAAAGGATGATATACATGAATTACTCTTAATATTGAACCTGTAACATGTATTTATATATTTTCTTTATATAGCTGATGTATGTTATAGATATACATATTCACATATTGAAATGGTTACCGCTTTAAAGACATTCATGGACAATGTAATGGCAACTGAGTTGCTATTTAAATATATGAAATCTTTTATATTAAATGTAGATTACTTATATTGTTGAGTAGATAGATTCAAGTATGTTACTGAGGGTTGAATGCTAAGAAAATTCTTGGGTTTGATGCCCTTGGTTAAGAATGATTAATACAAGAATAATAGGCTATGTGTGTGTGAGAAACACATTCATGAACCAAAATCATTACTACTTATATGGAAATTATGAAAGCTATCACTGAACCATAAATTTAAGTGTAAGATTTTATATTGAAACTAACAACCCTCCCTTATTAGAAAGCATGCACATATAACTTGAATAATAGTGGATTGAATCATGTATTTGAATAGGTTAAATTGGAGTTCTAATATTATGCATGTAATATTTAAATGAAGTAAGCTATTAGGAATCTTGACTTTAATTATCCTTAAACTGTGTTATGAATACTTAAACCTTATATAAATAAAGGATTTATTGAGTGGCTATTTATTTAAACACAAGATCCCCATGTAGCTGTTTGCATTCCTTGTCAATTACTATGATAGTAATATAAGAATTATTATATGTATGTAATTAACTTATAATTGTTACGACATTAAGCGTAAAATTATTCTACTGTTATGCATGAAAGGTTACAGGGCCACTTGAAATTTACAATGATTATCTTTGAATTTCACTCGCATGATTGAAGAGTGCATGAATCAAGCCACATATTATATTAACCTAGTAGTTAAGTAAGGCTAATTGTATAATCATAAATCTTTAAAAATTTTACAAGTGAGTAGTGCAAAGGAAGCATGTCAATTATTTAATAATTAGTTTCATGATTTGTTAGTTATTTGTAAGATTTTTTATCAATTGAGAATCAAATGAGTAAATGGTAGAATTTGGCATCTTTCAAAGCAATAGAAGATAAAGTTATAGGAATATACATAGATGTTGGAAATTGTTTTAAAATTGCATAACCAAGGTTGCTAATATTATCTTAGGTTGTAAAGTATGCACATATACTCGACATAACTAGAAATTTATGAGTTATGGTTTTATGCTTCAATGTTCATCTATATGCTGAAGTATGTTAGTAGTAGACCTGACTAAGTGGGACAAGTCATGTTATGTGTATAAGGAACGTGCATGTTAACTGATCAAAAAAGGAGTTCATATATGCCTAAGATCAACAACGGTCTCGTAAACCCCTAAATCAAATAAAAAAAATTCCACCCAAATTAAATAACATGATAGATTTTTCTTCACACCCAAGAACACTTCAAGAAAGAACTCAAGTGAAATACATCCCTTGAACGCAATTCTATTTAGGAATAGGAATGAAAATTATGTTTTACAATGATTAAACCCTTACAAAATCAATTTAAACACCTTAAGCAAATAAACATAAAGAGAATAAAATCACTTTGCTAAAGAGAGAAAAACTCTTAAACTCAATTTCTGATTTTTTTAATCCATCATTTTCCATTCTTCTTACAAAATAAATAATTCCTATTTATTGAAATTTACAATATAATATGACAAAATAAAATAAATCATAAATAATAACAAAATAGAAAACCATGTATATTATACTCATAATAGCCCATTTATGAAGTTGAAAACTCATACATTGTAAACCCCATTTGTCTATTGAAATACCATCCTCGTAACTGATGCTAACTCATTATTTTTATGTTGTTACACTTGTGATTGCATTTGTCTTAATATTCTAGGATTGGCTTCTATCATATCTTTTGTCACGATCATGATAACAACTTTTTCATTTATTTTTATCATTATTGAACCCTCAATCATGCTTAATAGCTTCTTAGCTCCTTCCAACATTTATGCTTCTTTTTATTGTATCACTTATGATAGAATTAATGATTAATAAGTTAATAGTTATTTATCAATTATTTATTAATTTAATTGAAAATTATGATTACATTGAGATGTAATTGAAAATCCTCCAATAAATTAGTTACTTATAAATCACATGTACACAGTTGATGATGATCAATATACATATATTTTATTTGCCTAATAGTAATTGATCTATAAATGAGATTTATAAGTAAAATGAAAGGCTTGCTTGACGCAAACATATTATCATGAAATATTATGAACGTCTTGATTAGCATTTATTTATTTTCAGACATATGATGTATTTATATCTAAAATGTTTTCAATATGAAATCAAGATGGCATCATGCAAATGCATACATGATAAAGACATGCATCATACATCATCAACATAACATTATGGAGAAATAAAGGAGGCATTACTATATATATAAATATACATATAAATATATGTACAAAAGAT
>CANYBF012800086.1:0-13899 GCA_948192965.1 Dalechampia spathulata | reverse complement strand
AACAGATTGCCGAACATGGTAGTTTTCAAGCCTTGCCAATCTGTTATCACCACCAGAAATATTCCTTCCAACTGTCTCCAATACCCGTTAGATTTATTTAGATTCATTCCATATACATACATACATACATACATATATATACATATATATATATATATATATATATATATATATATATATATATATATAATATATATATATTGAATCAATATGTATATATAGAATTATTTATATACTTTATACTTATATTACATTTATTGATTTGATATATATATAGAAATATAGATTATATTTAGATAAATTATTAGGAATTGAAATATAAAAATATATCATGATTTATTTAATACATGAAATTAATTAACTACAATTAAAATGGATTTCGTTAGTTTGAAAAACCCAAATCTATTTTCCATTCAATAATTAACTAGGTACTTTTTAATTATAAAGAATAATTTAATTTTCTTATATATACATATATAATTTTACTTGAAATTACAACATATATATGACTCGTATAAATAAATAGATGATATATATATTATATTGTTATTATTTATTTAAATTTCATATCATGTTACAATTTCTATCAAAACAAGTCAATTTATTTTGATTAATTAGAAGTTTTCAACTCGAATATATATATATATATATATATATATATATATATATATATATATATATAATGTTTAAGTTTGTATGAAATTATTTCAGAAATAGGAAGAAGACAAAAAAAAATCATTATTTAATAATAAAAAAGTGTTGTTGAAGTCTTAGTTTATTGTTTGTTTTCCACAAGAAGAGGTTTGAGGTTATTAAATAATTTATGGGATAGAAACCTTAATTAATATTATATATATAATCAGAAGATTTTGTTATAGAAAAAAAGGATAATTCCCTTTTCAACTGATTGCATTGCGGTCATTTCCTCCAATATGATTTTATTTATAATTTCATCAATTCACTCTCCGATTCATATTTACTTCTATTCCATTGACCTCCATTCTCTACATACTCCAGTCCTTTAATTATTTACACAAACATATATATATATATATATCTCTCTCTCTCAGATTGTGATTTGGGTTCTCAATGAAATCACATCTTTCAATCATCAAATGAGAAAACCAATCTTCAATCATCACTCAATATCATTTCTACTCACATAAATTGCTGTCATTGGCTTGCTCCTACTTATACTTCTACCAGTAAATTACATAATATCTTTATGTGGTCATTTTTTATATAATTTACTAAAATAATATAAATATAACATAAAGGAATAAGTTTGAGTAATTTATAATTAGATTTACTTCAATTTATTATTAATATAATAAAAATTAATAAATTTTCACATTGTGGAATAATTATTGTTAAAAATATCTACCATTGGTTTATGTTTGGTAATTATGATCCTTAGTTTTATTTTTTTTATAAAAATATTCATAATTTGCAAAGTGACTAAAAAATTAGTGACATTTTGAGTAACATTACGCTAAATGTTGCTTATAATTATACACATATAAATAATCCAATATTATTTTGTTCAATTTTAATATAATATTAAATTTACATTAATATTCAATCCAAAAATATATACGGATGAATAGGGGGTACATACATACATATATATTTTATGATTAACTATCATCATTATAAATACTTACTAATCCAATTCATCAAAATCTTAAGGTCTTTCAAATAATTAACCTTTGTTTTTATGTTAATTATTAGAAAAAAATAAACTAAATTAGCATAATAAAAAAATAGATAAAAACCATTTATATGAAAATAATTTAATTAATATAAAATTTGGGTTTTTCATAAAAAAAAAATAAAAGTATGAGTCAACATTGCAAAACTTAAACAAGAAGAGTGGATTTTGTTAGGAATGAAAGTAGGAAGATGTGGAGGAAAATATAGCCATAGAAAACGTCCGACACAAAATACATGTTAAATTCAACATGGTCGAAATGTATATGAATCAATTATCATTATAAAAATAAAATAAAATGTTAAATCAAAATCTCTCGTTATAGTAACATACCAAACATGTCTTTGATCATCATAATCAAATATTTGGCAACATATAATAATCCTATCATTATGGGGATTTGATTTCACAAATAGTTGTAATTATATAATGATAAATGATAATTTCATTAAATATTATATATAACACACTAGTTTTATTTATAAATTTATAATATGCTACCTTGAATTCATATCAAAATTTATTGTATTTTATACTATTAGAATCCGATCAATTAATAAACAATTTTCTATGAGAATGATTTCATTTGGATTTATGATAATGATTCTTGTGACATATATATAAATTCAATAACTTAAAAAAAGCAAAAGAAACATGAAAAATCAAAATCAATTTAAAAATAAGTTATACATGATGTGATGAACTTTTTAAAATTATTTTTTAAAAAATATTTTTGTTCGGTAATTTTCTTAAATATGATTTCCGGGAAAATGGATTAAATATTTTATTAATTTAGTAAAAGTTATATTAGATAGCACCCAGTGTCCCATTATCACTTGCCGTAGCAAACAAAGAATACTTTGGGTGACTGAGAGAAGCATAAGAAAGAAGAAGATAAAGAAAACAAATGGAGGGTCTGGTTCAATGCTCTGCGAATTACGTGCCTTTGACGCCCCTAAGCTTCCTACAAAGAGCCGCTTCTGTTTATAAAGACAAGACTTCGATTGTCTATGGCTCTACTGTCAGATTTTCGTGGAATCAAACTTACCAAAGGTGTCGCAAAGTTGCTTCTGCTTTTCTCCACCTGGGGATCGCTCCTGGTGATATTGTAAGTTCCACTTTCTGTTTCTTCCTTTCCTTTCCTTTCCTTTCCTTTCCTTGTGCATGCCCATGTCATCTCATGTACATGCATCATCGTCCTTGCAAGTTTTTCTCCATCCAATGAAGGAACTCGTCTCATTAAGGAAGTTGGAATCCCAACTATAATAAAAAGTTTCATTTATCTTTCTAATAATCATCTATTGGATGATAAAAATCATAAAAATTCTATTCTTTTTCTTATCACATGACAAATAATTGAATATGATAAAATAACCACGACCTTTTAAAGCGTTAGATTTGAATACTAAGATTATCAACAAAATTCATCATCAAACGAAACAAAAACAAAAACCACTATATATACGCATATATTGAAATTTAGTGGCTTGTAATATGAAGGTTTGTTCATGGACGAGTCTCCGTCTCTTTAGCAGAGATAGGTGAAAATGAAGACTTGCTTGTTTGTCAACTGCCGAAAGTCTTGGTCTTGCATTTTGTTTATTTATTACAATATATACACACATACACATATATAAAGCTTCCTTCGTCTTGTTGTGCTGCCAGTATTAAATTGTCGTCGGTTGATTATTCTAGAAAAAAGATATTAATGGGATTTATTTAACTTAATACAATAAATAGTGCAATCCAACAAAATAAAAAACCCCGTCTTATAAACTATATATTAATAAAAATATTATATGAATATTTAATATTCAACATAGTGTTTTTATCTGATTCAAGGGGATTTTATATAAGGGGTCAAGCAACTTGCAGGAGTAGAACATGCATTTCCAACTTAAACGCGTAAGCTGACATCCAACACAGACACAAAACAATTCAAATGATGGAGAAGAGTGGTGAGATTATAAATTTTTTTAATGAAATATTTATAAAAATTTTAAGATAAATATATTATATTTAGTGAATAATATAATATGGAACTACTATTTAGAAGAAAAATAAAGGATAAATACGTGGGTAAAAAGGAACTCATGAAAGCAAAGCAAAATTGAATTCTAATTGCCGGAAGCTACGCACTGACTTTATGGCAAGTTCCGTGCTTGATGGAGCTTAAAGACCCGAAACGTAAAGTTGTTGTCGCTACATGACTAAAGTACGATCAACATTTTTAGCAACTTTCGTTCTCCTCAATCTATCAACACATTGAAAATACTGACTACAATTTTGAGATGACGAAAATTTCAAAATTATTATAAGAAACGATGATAAAAAAATATCACTCTTGTTTCTCATTGAGTGCATATATTTTCTTTTTATGATCATCTATTGCTATTTTGTGATGGTGAAGTGTCATATCTAACTTGGTACCTTATATTAATATTTACTGATAAACTTGTTATGATATCAAAGTCTCTATAATTTAAAGATTTAAAGTTCAATTCGTAGAAACCTCAATTATTAATTAATTAAATTTAAGGTATATGTGATTTATGCATGTTTATAATTCAAGTTTGAATAGGCATTCACATGCGGAACATGTTAAATATAAATCATTTATAAATCTTATCTAATAGAATTAACATAATCTACATATGCAATTTGTTACAATTCTGAAACTATTTAGGTAATCTGAATTGTTATTGTGATTATATTTCAACACCTAGTTATTAATAGGATTAATTAGATAAATGTCATATTTTAAAGTATCTTATTAAGTAATTATCACTTTAACTTTTAATTTAAATTTATATCATATTTATTTTACATTTACTTTTTTTTATCATTCCTTTTAAATGTTTATTCTTTTATCTTACAAAACTCTGATCATCATCTTCTTTCATAAAAAAATCCTAGCCACCATCTTCTATTATATAAAATCCTACTCATCATCTTCCACTACCACTACTACCATACCACCATGTCGCCATTGTCATTCCACCAACATTGCCATTGTTGCTGCAACACTCTTTTTTCATTATTATGCTTTTTTCTTTTTTATTAGATCTATTATTTTTCTCCTTTTTTGTTGCTATTGTTATTGTTCATTATCTTTGTTTTAATTTGAAATATTCTTTACTATTTGTAATTTGATTTGTTTTTCATTGATATACAGTTCTGAAAAATATATGTATTTACTTTTATATACAATATAATATATATAATAGATAAATGTATTTACTATTATATATCATAAATATTTATGATAGATGAATGTATTTACTATTATAGATCACATGACATTTATGGTAGATAAAAATATTTACTAATATATACAACATAATATATATGATAGATAAATATATTTACAATTATATATCACATGATATTTATGATAGATAAATATATTTAGTAATATATACAATGTAATAGATAAATTTATTTACTAATATATACCATATAAAATATGTCATATATGGTAGATACATTATCAACAATATATATTGTATGGTATATATTGGTCGATAAATTATCTACATATATATTTATAGATAAATTATTTAACATATATTATATGGTATATAATGGTAAATAGATTTATTTATTATATATATTATATGATATATAAAAGTAAATACATGTATTTTTCAAAATGTTCAATATTAAAATATGAAAAAAATTGAATGACATATTTTACAGATAATTATATTATTTATTTAATTATTGATATTTTGTTTTAAAATCTATTTTCCATTTATCTTTTTTATAATTTTTTATGAAAATTTAACAAAATTCAATTACTAGTAACGATTGATGGCCAATGACTGTGATGGTTGAGGGCCAATGGTGATTAATCAACAATCGATGATGGTGGATATGGTAGCTAGAGTATTTATAATTATATTATTTAATTAAGGGTAGAATTGATATTTATTTTTATTTATTGACTAAGTTTGATATATATTTACTGAATTTAAATTTTTTTGACATTTTCTTAAATTTGGAAACTAGAATATGATATTTATCTAATTCATCCTTATTAATATTATAATATTTCAAAACCTAATTGTTAGTCGTGAAGTAGTGGTCAAGAATGGATGAATTGAAAAGCTAAAAATTTTAAACAATTTTAGCAAACTAATAAACTTAGCAAGCTATATCAAGTAAATTAAAACAATTTTTAAATGAACTCAAAATTGAAAGAATTATGAAAGTAAAATCAATTATATTTCAAAAACTTCCCCTTTGAAAAACAGTAAACCAAACAAGGTAAAAATAAACTTTTAAATCATGTAAGATAAAAAGATAGTTGAAAATAGCATATTAAAAATGAGGAGAAGAGAGAAGTAAAACAAACACTACAACTTATAGTAGTTTAGTCCTAATGCCTATATCTATTCTCTCAAAACCAAAATTTCAAGGTTCTATTAAATCAAAACACTACAATAAATTTTCAAGGCTAACTTGTAATCTTTACAATCAAAAGTTTTTAGTAGGCTAACTCACAACCTTTTTAAATTTTAGTAGACTAACTTGATAACCTCAAATTTTTCACAATTATGCTAAATTGAAAACCTCTTCCCCACAAGTCAATAAAGAATGATTGCAATCCTCTCAAAAGATAACAAATATTATTATGTAAACTCTCATTCAAAATTCAATGCAAATTCATATGAAAAGTTTGAGAATAAATATTCAAATATGAAGAAGCTCTTAGAATTTCCAAAACACTCATTTATTTATACTTCAAAATATATATGTTATATTTCATAGAAAACATAACGTTTAAATAAGTAAACCTTTTAAAATTTATATGAAAATAGTTTGTCACATAGAATTAGCA
Source organism: Dalechampia spathulata (assembly GCA_948192965.1). Lineage (NCBI taxonomy): Eukaryota > Viridiplantae > Streptophyta > Magnoliopsida > Malpighiales > Euphorbiaceae > Dalechampia > Dalechampia spathulata. The sequence continues at coordinate 7,345 of CANYBF012800086.1, read as the reverse complement.
AGCTGATTCAAGTAACAGTAATTATTAACAAATCTCAACTTTGAAAACCTTTACATTTTTAGATTATGGAAAATATTTTGAAAATCATTTTATTAAAAAGGAAAAATTTATTTTCTGAAAGATATTTTGTTTTGAGGTTCATAAAGTATTATTATTAAATTTTCTTAACAAAAATCTAAGATACCTTAATGAAACTAAATCTTCCAAAGTAGGCTCCATATCTTCATAATAATCTTGTAATGCCTTTCCAAAAACTTTCTAATCAATAAGGAATATTCTTTGATTCCATTCATTCCTCTTGATGGAAGACTTTCATTTTTAAATATATTTGATTTAGAAAATCAATTATATTTAAATTTGTAAAATAACTTAGGAAATAATTAGTATTATATAATCTACTTGCTGGAAATATTGCATTTAATCAAGCAAATATGCTCTTTCATAACCCTAAATTCTTGTTCAACAACTATTTTCTTTCATGAGAAGATTTTAATTCTTTCTTTTTTTTATCATGAGAAACTTCCCCAAAAGCTCTTGTCATAGACCATGTATATCTTCTTTTAGGAAAGAATATAATTAGGAATAAATTTAAATTCAATATAAACTTTCAATTACAATAAATTAGTAAACAAATATCTTAGGAAGAATTAGGAAAGAATTCAAAATCAAACAAAATATCTTCCTTCCTTATACATGAAAATCCAATTTTATTAATCATCAAAATTGAAATATAACCTTGAGTGAACACTAATTATTAATATTAGTAAACATAATTTATTAATAACCATTATTAACCCTATTGTTATTATTATCGAAATTTCAAAAACCCGTAATATTAATAAAACTAATTTATCAATATGACCAATGTTATTAATTGATATTATTAGACCTAATTTCCAATTATATAAATATAAATCTAAATATTTCATAAATATTGTGTATATTAAATTTTAATTTATGATAAATTTACCATGAATTCTATTTTGCCATAATTTTGATTGTAAATAAATATTTTTTTCAATTGATTTATCATGATAAAATTGTCATGAAAAATACACAAATATCAGCTCATATGGTATCATGTGCATTTTAAATACATTCACATATTTTATTATTTAATTATCGCATAGATCATTTATTTGCTCCATTTTTGATATATTTAACTTTCGTATTCCATGAACTTGTGTTAATTCTTGCCATTGATAATTTCGTGATAATGGAAACTACATTGGTATTTATATGCAATTCACTATTTTGATATTATTATTTGTCAATTTTAAAGTAGGCGATGAAAATAAATTTAAAAACAATTAAAACTTTGAAACGTTTTTAATAATTGAATAGAATTAGCATGCTAATTTCGATGATATAAAAAATTAAAAATAATAGTATTTTTGAGAATTCTCGTTTGGAAAATAGGAAATCAAATAAGATATCTTTTATGTAAAATCTTGTACAAGTTCCTATGAAATATTAAGAGTAAACATTTAATATAAAACTCTTGAAAAATTAGAAATGTCAATAATTCTCTTTTTGTAACTCAAAAATACTCACATATTTATACTCTAAAAAAATAGTCATTATTTCCATAAATAAAAGAACTTTTTAATTATTTGAAAATAGTTTTTAGGGCAAACCATTTCAAAAACTGAATTTTAAAAAATTTAAATTTAGTAAATCTTTTTCTTTTTGAAAAATATCTTTGATTTTAAAAAATATTTTATTTTGAGCTTCATAACATATTTTTCTTAAATTTTTTAACAAAATTTTATAATACCTTAATGAGTAAATCTTCTAAAAATTCTCTGAATCTTTCAAAATATCTTCAAAATGATTCTTCCCTTTTTCGCCTTAAATATCTTCCACAAATGTAAATAATAAAATCTTGATTTCATATATTTTCATGTAGAATAAATTTCATTTCCATTTTCATTAGCTTTTAAATATTTTTAATATTATAAAAATAAATAATATTTAATCTGCAAATAATCATTTAGGAATGAGTTAGTATAAAATATGTAACATGAATAAATATCCATAATTTTAGGAATAATAAACTCATAAATCAAACATGAAATAATTTTCTTTAAAATAAGATAACTAAAAATTTACCTTCATAAAATCAGACCATAATTTTAATTTTAATTGCATTGAAATTTTTTTTGATAGATTTTATGTAACAGATTTGATAAAGATTATATTTAAATTAAAATACCTATAAATATTTTATCAATTTTATTATTCATCAAAATCAAAAATATTAATTCCAATTCAACATTATTCATTAGGGAGCCATTTATGAGTAAACTAGTTATTGATAATTATATTTACTTTTCAAATGATGTATTAAGTTATTATTAATAAAACAACAAATAATATAATATTAAGCTTAATTTTATTTAAATAAATTTGTGACAATTAATTGAATAAATTGAAATTCTTATGATTGATAATTTTTTTATTTAATTGACTGCATATTCATACGTTCTTTATTATTACTGTGATTCGTGTGAAAGGACTTTAGAATTATAATTGTGTTAATTTAGTTGATATTATAGTGTTAGTCTTGAAAGCAATGGTTAAGAAATGGTGAATTGATAAACTTTAAAAATTTAAAAATAATTTTAGTAAATTATTTTCAAAACTAGCAAATTATTTTTGAAATCAGTAAATTAAAATAAACTTTACCAAGTTGTATCAATTTTGCAACAATTGTTTCCATTAACAATTCATAAACAATAATAGAGAAGTGCTTAGAAGATAACTATAGCTTCAATGCACTGAGTAGGGGTTCAGGAGACTTCTTTAGCTCAATAAGAATTTCACACAAGTGCTCATACTCCTTAACTAAACACATCCTACTTTGTAAAATGTGCTCAGTTGTTTGAATGACTCTGAGAAAATCAACAAACTATTTTTGATCTTCCTATTTCTTCGATTTTCTTACAAATTACAAATTCAGTATATTTCCCTTTGATAGATTGTTGAAACTCTCCCTTTCAAAACTAATTTTAAAATACCGAAATAACATAGTTAACAACATTTCATATGGTAATCCTTTTGACTTAGTAACATTTTCAATTCATGACATCAACAAATGACATAAGTTCAAAGACCTCTTGTTCACATGATGCCACATAACATAGATCTCCAAGTCACTAACATATGCAAAACTTCCAAACCTAAGCAGAATTACATGCGAAATGACTTTGTGCTAAATATAACATGTTTAAGGAAAGGTACTGGTACTTATCTATTCATTGATTAAAATGTTTAGATTTTTCAAAATAAGCTTCATTGCCTTCAATTCATCATAGTCATTAATTTCCTTTAAATCCTTCCTTCGACCAACTTTGATTCTTTCATTAGGGATGTTGAAAGCTTGCTCCAAGTCTTGAGTGGTAATCGTTAAGCTTTTTCTTTTGATTTAAAACTTATAGAATTCACTTTCCACAATCACATTAAGAGACCTACAAAATTTTCCTCCCAAGTTTTCAAACATGGGCTTGTTAAAGCGAAAAAAGGAATCTCATTTTTGAGTTTTGAGTTTTGAAAAGATTTTCAATACTCCAAAAGTTAGAGAAATCTATCCAATCGATAATTTTAAAAGGGATTATCTTTTAAGAATAAATTAAAATCGATGATTCTTCAATTTTAGCTTTCTTGTCATGGAATGAGGAAGGTGAAGGCTAGGTATTCTTTTTCTTTATCATAAAAAATTGAGAGAGAGGAATTTCAATTTGGGGTTTTAGGGATTTTGTGCATGAGAGAGAAATGATCAAGATAGAGATGAAAGAATTGAATAAGTTTTCTCTTGAAATAGCGGGAAACTTGTATCTACAAAAGAAATAAAGTGGCCTTCCAAAAATATAAGCCATATTTTTACCAAAAATAAAGAATATTTATAATATATTGAAATCAAGTATTATTTATTTATATATATATAAAAACTTTTTTAAGCATAAATAAATTATATAAATATATATAAATGCAAGATAGAAAATTAGAATGCTAAAATAGATATAGCATGCTAAAATCATATACGATTTAATCATAAATGCATATATGATCAAAACATGAAATATCATATTTCAGACATATTATACCTTCTAATTATGAATTAAAAATGCACATACCAAGTTATCTTCTTAAAGACATCAATCGATCATCACTTAGTGGTTTTGTTAAGATATCAGCAAGTTATTTTTATTTAAGCATAAAAATTACTTTGATGTCTCCTCATTGAATATGATCTCTAATGAAATGATGTCAAATCTCAATATATTTTATCTTTGAGTGTTGCATAGGATTCTTTGATAAGTTGTATGCACTTGTGTTATCATAATAAATTAGAATATTCACATATTTCAATTCATAGTGTTCTAATTGTTGCTTCATCCATAGAACTTATGTCACATAACTTCTGGCTAAGATATATTTATCTTCAACTATTGACAATGTCATGAATGTTTGCTTCTTGCTAAACCATAAAAAGAAATAATGACCAAGAAATTGACATGTCCCGGAAGTGTTTTTTTGATCAAATCTACTTCCTACAAAATATGCATCATAATAACTAAATAAATAAAGTGAAGTATCTTTAAGATATCAAAGATCTAAGTTCTGAGTACTATTAAAATACCAAAGAATCTTTTTAACAATAATTAAATGTAACTCCTTAGGATTAGCTTGAAATCTTGCACACAAACACATATTAAAGTGAATATCGAGTCTACTTATAGTCAAATAAAAAAGTGAACCAATCATACCTCGATACATCTTGATATCCACACTTTTACCTTTCTCATCCTTTTCAATTTTCATCATTGAACTCATAGGAGTTCCATAAGTTTTAATATCATTCATTTTGAATTTTTTTAAAAGTTCTTTTGTGTACTTAGCTTGATTGATGAAAATTCCTTACTTTGTTTAATTTGTAATCCAAGAAAAAATATGAGTTGTCTTATCATACTCATTTTGAATTTCTTTTGCATCAAACTTGCAAAATCCTTACATATAAGCTCATTAGTTTATCTAAAGAAAATATCATCAACATATATTTGAATAATAGGAATGTCATACTTATGATGTTTTATAAATAAAGTTGCATCAACTTTGCCTTTTGTAAGCTTTAGGAGCTTGCTTACGACCATTTAACACTTTTGTTAGTTTAAAAATATGATTTAGTTTTTTAAAATCTTCAAAACAAGGAGGTTGTTTTACATAAACTTCCTTATTTATAAAATCATTCAAAAATGCACTTTTCACATCCATTTGATAAAGCATGAAATTTTTGTGAGATACAAATACATATAAGAGTTGAATTTCTCCAAGTCTAGCAACCAAAGTAAAATTCTCATCAAAATTGATACCTTCCTCTTAGTTATAATTTTGAACAACTAACCTTGCTTTATTTTAAACTACATTACCTTTCTCATCAAGTTTGTTTTGAAACACCCATCTTGTTCCAATGATTGTATGATCTTTTGGCTTGGGAACAAGTGTCCATACTTTATTTTTTTAGCTGATTTAATTCCTTTTGCATTGTATTGCAATGTTCCAACTTTCATCACTTTAAGCTTCAATCACATCTTTTGGTTCAATTTAGGATACAAAAGCCATGTTTCCAATAAGAGTTCTTATTTTAGATCTTGTAATCATCTTCTTGGATGGACTAGTCAACATGTCTTCCTTTGCATGGTTCCTATGATATTTCCAGCCCTTAAGAAGATTATGTTCTTTAACCATTTGTTCTATACTTTGTTGTTCATCAGAAAAATTAGCTAACTGATTTGGTTCTTTTGCTGAATTGGTATATTATTTTACCTGTATGCTAATATTATTTCCTACATAATTATCATCAATAAAATCTCTACTAGGTAAAGTTTGATTAGCCTCAATAAAAATCATATGTATAGATTCTTCAGCAATCATAGTATGTTGATTAAACATTTTATATGTTTCATTTTGATTAGAATAACCAAGAAATATTACTTCATCTAATTTAGTATCAAACTTAGCAAGTTGATTTTTACCATTATTTAACACAAAGCATATACAACCAAACATATGGAAATAACTTATATTTGGTTTTCTACCTTTCATCAATTCATATGATGTCTTTTCAAAATATATCTTACTATAACATGATTGAGAATATAGCATGATATATGGATTGCTTCGATCCAAAAATATTTTGGCAAACTACTTTCATTAAGCATAGTCTTTGTTATCTTTTGTAAAGTCTGATTCTTTCTTTTTACAATTTCATTATGTTGTAGAGTCCTTAGTATCAAAAAATTTTAAGTACTACCATGTTCATTACAGTAATTCTCAAAGGATTTATTCTTAAATTCCTTTCCATAGTCACTCATTATAAATATAATTTTATGACCTTGTTGATTTTAAACTTTCTTGTAAAATTGAACAAACTTGTTAAATGCTCTTCACCTTATGAGCTAAGAAGATGGTCCATGTAAATCTTGAATAGTGATTAATAATCATAAATACATATGATCTACCACCAAGACTAATAGCTGAAATAGGATTCAAAAGATCAAAATGCAAGAGTTCTAAAGGTTTAGATGTAGAAATCATGCCTTGACTTTTGAAAGAATTTTTAGTTTGCTTTTCAAGTTGACATGCACTACAAACATTATCTTTTCAAACTTTAATTTTGATAAACCATTAACAAGATATTTCTTTGAAAGTTTTGAAATCAAATACATGCTCATATGACCTAGTCTATGATATCATAACCAACTATCACGATGATATGAAATCAAACACTTTTCATTGATGTCATTCAAATTGACTAAATAAATATTATCATGTCTCTTACTAATAAATAGCGTGTTATTATCATATACATCTTGAATTTCATAATGAATATATTCGAAAATAACTATTTTACCTTTGTCATATAATTGACTTACACTTAGGAGGTTGAATTTTAGTCCTTTGACCAATAAGACATCCTCAATACAAGGTGTTGATCCAACATCTCTTTTTTCGATAATATTTATTTTGATCTTATCTCCAAAGCTTACATTGTCATTTGCTTTCATCATTATTTTGATGAATTTACTCTTATCACCAGTCATATACCTCAAAAAGCACTATTTATGTACCATTTCTCATTATCATCCTTACTTGTTAGGTAGACTTACAATTAGCTAGTTATTTTTAGGTACCCAATAAGTATTGTGTCACACCCAGCCCATACCCAGGCAGACATGCTCCCACGACACAGACAGTGACCCTCTAAGAGAACCAATACCTGTGACGTCAGGGATACATCGTACGGACGTCGTATGGGGACACGCTCTAGCCTAATGGTGGTTGT
>CANYBF012799910.1:0-15097 GCA_948192965.1 Dalechampia spathulata | reverse complement strand
TATTCAAAGATGAGTAAGTTTATATGTTATATTGATGTTCATTAAAATACATTAATGTTAAGTATAAGAATAGAAATATGGATTTGATTGTTTTGCCGAAATGAATGGTTCATACTTTGAGTAAATCAAATTGATTTTTTTTAAAATTAATTTACTTTTAGAGCCATCATTGATTTAATAATTGGAACTTTGTGTTATAAATTAAGGTTATTGAAGGATATAAGAAAGAATTCTAAATGAATTTATATTTTATTTTAAAAGATTAAATATATGTTATATGATCTTATGGCAGTATCCATTTTATTAAATGCTAAATTAAAAATGGATTTAGATATGAAACCAATAAAATTATTTTATGTGTTCTTAAAAGAATATGGAAAAATGCTTATATCAAATTTTAAACCTATTATTTATTACGATTTAAATGATTTATTTTGGAATACATTTAAGCTAAAAAGGGAATTGTTTTAAGAATTTACGAAAATTTCTTAGTTTACTATATATTGATAACTAAAGTTAAAGAAAAAGAGATATTTATAAAAAATAAATTTTGTTATTAATTGTTGGTATTAAATTGATACATAATTAATATTTTAATTTGGTATATGATTATTTTGTTTTGAGCAATAATATAGTATATGCTTTAATGCTATAGTAAATTAATGAACTTTTATTTTATTAATAGATTTCAATAAGTTAGAGTTTAATTAAAAATTTAGTTGATATTTTAAATTAAAGAGTCTTTGATTATTTAAAATACGTCAAGATATATAGTTTTGTAAATTTAAATTATATGGATTTCTGCAAATCAGATTTTATTAATATTCATCTATAATAGTTAAGAACATTTAAGTTCTGATTTTATAAAATTGAAGTTTCATATTCTATTATTTACAAATTAATTAATAAAAAGAACAATGTTATTATTAAAATATTAATATGATATTAATTATGATTTCATTATTTCATTATTTCATTATTTCAATATGATTTCATTATGTTAATGATTTTAATAATTAAGTTCAATAATTCTAATTATTTAGAAATATATCTTTAATGAACATTTTAAATTATTATTATTATTTTTGTTAAATAAAATATCGTTATATGACTAGTAATTGAAAAATTAAAATTAGAATGATTATAGATCGATTTAATTTCTAATTAAGATATTATTATGCAATTGTTTAATAGGTCTATCCGAGGAAAATATTCACGCGTCATTGAACGCTATAAATCAGGAAAAGGATAAACCAGGTTTGTGCTAGTATGTTTGAAGTCCTCGATCCTTCATTGATCAAAGAGGCAAAGGTTTGGTAATACAATCGTATTACATTATTAAGCATCATATATGTTATAATCTTATGGCATTCACATGAATCATAACATGACATGACATGGAGAAATAAGGAAGGAGGCAAATGTATAAATCAAAGGGAATATTATATGAAAAGGGTACTTGGGCATTATGAAATGAATTCCTACGGGAAATGAATATAAAGGAAAATGGAAATGATTATGAAATGGGGTTCAATATGTTGAACCATAGTATGATATGAAATGAAATGTAAGACCCAGTACCAAGCGCGCTAATGAAATGAAATGAAATGAAATGATACAGGAAAAATATGAGGGAGAATGCATAACATGAATGCATTCTCAATTATAAGCATGATTCATAAAGTTTGATAATGATATATATGATAGTTACGTTTTAAATGATCAGTTATTTTTCATATGAGATTATTATGCAATAAGATGATCTTAATTTCTGATTCATGTATAGAAGACATTATTAATTTGTTTAAATCATATGTTTTGTTGGATTGCATTATATGTTATAACTAGCACCACTGAGTTTTATACTCAGCGTTTGTCCATTGATAAACGCAGGAACTAGTAAAGCCGCAGAGGAGAAACATTAGTGGCAGCAGCAGGACTATCTACGCTGGTGTGTGGTAATTTATTTATAGACTTCATAAGTTTTAGTCGTGCAAGGTTATTAGTAAGTACTTTGGCAGTACAGTAACATGGATACTAATAATGTGTGTATAATTACAACTTTAAAAATAGTTTGTATGAAATAAATATTATTTGAGAAACCAGGGATTTAAATGTTATAAATTTATTATCTGTAATGATATATATAAAAAAAAAAAAAAAAATTTCCGTATTTAGGTTGAATGAATGGAATCCCTTGTTGGATGATTATTAATTTTCTTAAAGAGAATTTAGTAATCATTTAACGGGAGCATGTTACGCAGTCAAAAGACGTGACAATATCCCAGTGAACCATTGGAGTTGGATGATGATGAAGATATTCCGGAGCTGATGGTACATCAATCATAATGTTCAGTCTCTGTAGGATATCCAGGAAATATTTGTGAGAATACAACTATTTCACCAGGTTCCCATTAGGCATGAACTCGAGTATCAAGGCCTTGAACTCTAAGTTGCAGCAACTGCTTATGAATTTGACAAGATTCCGATGACGAACATTGCGAACAAATTTACATTCGTTATCAAAACCCTCTGATACTCTTTCTGACCGAAAATTGAAAACTTTCACAGCTCCACTTATTCCATCGGATAAGGTGCCCTTGTAAACGGAGCCAAAACTCCCCTGCCATGCAAGTTTTGTTGGCTAAATCCATTCGTTGCTTCTTGAAGTTGGAGAAAAGAAATTCTTTAACTATTACATATTATATTTAGGTCCGTACATAATTGTATCTTAACTTACCATTAAAGGTTATATTATTAATGATTACTTATCTCTAAAAATTATATCTTTGATAGATAGTTCTATCTTTTTTATGATGTTAATTATGTATAAGAAAATAAATTATTAATTGATCATTTCAATATAATAAAATTTTCTCAATACATTCTTTAGATTAAAAAAAGGACACTAGCTGGCTTGGATTTTTCATGGGTGGTTTAACATGGTGGTACTTGGAATCTTGATGATCTGCACAAGGCAGCATTGGCCTTGGATGATTCAAAAGAGAAAAGAAGTTTACGAACGGTCCTCCTCTTGGATTTCGCCCTGCAATTTATTTGAAGATACATCTAATGATTTTAGGTGGGATATCATCTCAACAAACTCGGGAACCAATCGTGAGATCATTTATCAACAGATTCGAGGAAATCAAACCTTTTCAAGTTTCTAAATGATTCAGGAATGGGGCCATATGGAAACCATTATCTGCAAAAGATAGAGATAAATGCTCTAAATAATTGAAACCCCCAATGCTACTTAGAATATCTCCTGATATTTGATTTGTTGACAAATTCGGTGGGTTAGGATCTTTAATTTTCCAATATCGGGAGGGAGGAAGCCATTTAACGATTTCAATTTAGTTGCAGTAGGTGACTAAGGCTCCCAAAGGATAAGGGTGTGGTGGAATGTGTTGAAAAATACGGACCGAATAAAGCAAGGCCACAACTAAAATTTGAGAAAATAATAATATAACGCACAGATTTACGTGGAAAACCCCTAAACAAATTAGGGTAAAAACTACGGACAAAGGATCGAAAAATTTTATTAAAGAAATAAATAATAGGAGTTACAAAATACCCTCTATTATTTTTCCTATCCTCTCTTCTCTTTTCTCTCGTATTTTTGTGGTATTTTAAATCTGTTTTAGGATGGTTTAAGCCTTAACATCCCTGCCTATTTATAGGCAGGGAATATACGTACAAAACGCGTAGCAGCCTTCCTTTACATTTGTTTTTTTATTTTTATTTTATAAAATTAACATTTCATAAATTGCGGCGCCTACCATTTTTTCTTCAATTGTGGCGACGCCCACCTTCATTTACTTTGATAATCTCCCACTTAAAGATTTGATTGAGAATTAATCAGATCTTCACACCATTCTTTCATCCTTATCCACCTATACTGCTTATGCTTTTGTTAGGCCACTAGAGGACTGATACCAGATAAACTTATCAGTATTAACTGCTTTTGTCATAAAATCTGCCAGGTTGTCTTTAGTATGAATTTTCTGCATATCCACTGTGCCTTCTTCCACTTTCTCTCGAACGAAGTGATACTGGACTCGTATGTGCTTTGACTTGGAATGATAAGCTGGATTCCTTGCGAGATGCAAGGCACTCTGACTGTCGCAAAATAGAATCATCTTTTCTTGTTCATGCCCAAGTTCCTCTATTATTATTTTCAACCATACTGCTTCTTTACTAGCTTATGTAGCTGTAACATATTTTGCTTCTGTTGTTGAAGTTGCCACAACTGATTGCAGTTTTGATACCCAGCTTACAGCTCCGCCAGTAAGTGTGAACACATACCCTGTTGTGGATTTGCTTCTATCAAGATCACCTGCATAATCTGAATCAACATATTCTCTGACAATAAAGTCTGATCCCCCATAACATATAGCAACATCTGAGGTCCCTTTAATGTATCTTAGGATCCTCTTCACCACATTCCAATGCTCTCTACCAGGATTTATCATATACCGACTCACTACTCCCACTGCATGTGCAATGTCTGGTTGTGTACAAATTATCATGAACATTAAACTGCCCACTACTGATGCATACGATACTCGAGACATTTCCATCCTTCCTTCTTCATTGCTAGGACACATATTGAAGGATAACTTGAAACTAACAGGAAGAGAGGTAGAAATTAGCTTACAGTCTTGTATGTTGAAGTGTCGTAAAACCTTCTTCAAATAATTTTTTTAAGAAAGCCAAATCTTCCTGTTGCTTCTGTCTCGATGAATTTGCATCCTTAGAATCTTGTTTATTGGTCACAAGTCCTTAATTTTAAATTCCCTAGCCAACTACACCTTCAATTCTTCAATATGATCTTTGTTGGGGCCTGCTACCAACATGTCATCTACATACAATAACAAGATAATGAAATCACTACCAAACCTCTTGAAATATGCACAAGGGTTTGCATTTAGTTTGTTGTATCCAAGGCTCATGATGAAGAAATCAAATCTCTTATACCAATACCTCGGTGCCTATTTTAAACCGTATAGAGATTTGGTCAACCTGCAAACCAATTTTTGCTTTCCTTTTTCTTCAAAACCTTCTGGCTGGAGCATATAAATTTTTTCTTCAAGATCTCCATGAAGAAATGCTGTTTTCACATCTAGCTGTTCCAGATGTAAGTCAAATGTAGCACACATTGCCAAAACTACCTGAAGAGTTGTCAATCAAACCATATGGGAAAATATTTCATTGAAGTCAATCCCCTCTTTCTGAGCATAGCCTTTCACCACCAATCTTGCATGAAACCGCTCCACTTGATCATCACTGTTTCTTTTGATCTTAAAGATCCATTTGTTACCAATGGACTTTCTTCCTTATGGTAGTGTCATGAGCTCCCAAGTCTTGTTCTTGTGCAAAGCTTCCATTTCTTTCTGCATTGCTGTTATCCACTGAGATGTATATGAACTGCTCATTGCTTCTTGGAGAGTTGATGGCTCCCCTTCCTCAGTTAGAAGACCGTATGCAACATTACTATCTATAACATAATCTCTATGCCAGGATGGCACAGATTTTGCATGTTTTCCCTTTCTAAGATCTACCTCTTTAGACTCGATTAACTCTTCTTCCTTGTGCTCTGGTGCTGCTTCAGAAGAATCTTTTTCTGTAGACTTCTTTTCCACCTGTACAGTTGTAGTTTCTGAACTTTCTTTCAAAGTGCTATCATCATCTCCCTTTAATTTATCTTCCAAGGAGATAACATCCGTGCTGACTATGACCTTGTGGGCAGTGGGATCCTACAAGCGATACCCCTTTACACTATCAGCATATCCTAAGAACAAACACTTCCTAGATTTCGGATCCAACTTTGCAGTTTCTTGGGCATTGTACATCACGTACACAGGACTTCCAAATATATGAAGGTTTGAATAATCAATTGGCTTCCCAGTTCACATCTTCATTGGTGTCTCCAATTCAATTGCTATAGATGGAGACCGATTGATCACATAACAGGTGGTGTTGACTGCTTCTGCCTAAAATACCTTATCTAGACTTGCAGCTCCCAACATTGCTCTCATTCTTTCTAACAAAGTTTTGTTCATTCGCTCTGTCACTCCATTTTATTATGGAGTATACGCCGTAGTGAACTGCCTTTTGATGCATTCCTGCTTGTAAAATCTATCAAACTCATTACTAATATATTCTCCTCCATTGTCTGTCCTCAAACACTTGATCTTATTGCCTGAATCAAGTTCAACCTGCGCTTTATAAGATTTGAAGGTTGTAAACACATCTCCCTTACTCTTGATAGTATACACCAAACATCTCCTAGAGTAATCATTGATGAAGGACACAAAGTACTTCACTCCTCCCAGTGACGAAACCGGTGCTTGCTATACATCAGAGTGAACCAATTCAAGAATATTTTGCTTTTAGAATTGGATGTGTTGAACTTTAATTGATGCTGCTTGCTTGTAATGCAATGCTCACAAAAGGGTAATGTTACCTTTGTAAGACCCGAAAGTAGATCTTTCTCAGCAAGAATCTTCATGCCTTATTCAGACATATGTCCAAGTTTCTAATGCTACACCATTATAGATCTTTCACTTGAACTTGAAGCAACAAATGCTTCTCCTTCTTGCACAGTCTCTCCACACAGCATATACAAATTTACAATAACCTTTTCACCTTTCATAATCACTAACGCTCCTTGGCTAATCTTCATGATGCCTTTCTGAACTTTGATAGTGCAATCCAGATCATCCAGTTGTCCCACATATAATAAATTCTTCTTGAGGCCTTCTACATGTCGCACTCCTTGAATAGTATGGACTATTCCATCATGCATTTTCAATCTGATGGTCCTAATACCTACAATCTTTAAGGCATTATCTTCACAGCTATACACAGATCCTCCTAAGATAGGTTCATAATGATGGAACCATTCTCTTCGAGAGGTCATATGATAAGTTGCTCCTGAGTCAAGAACCCATACATCAGCAAACTTCTTCCTGCTTTCAGTTGATATTGCTGCTTCATAGCATAACACATTTCATCATTTAAAGTGCTTGCCACGTTCCCTTGAGAATTAGAATTCTTCAGACTCCAACAATCCTTCTTTAAGTGACATTTCTTACCATAGTGGTAACATTTGAAATTCTTCTTACTCCTTGATTTTGACCTACCATGATTGTAGCTCCCACTTGAGTCACGTTCTGTTGATCTCCCTCTCATCACTGTCAAGGCTTCCACTTATTGTGAACCTACCTGCTTGTCTTCCTTGTTCTTTCGTCAATTTTCTTCTTCAAGAATAACTACTGCTATATCATCAAAGACCAGAGAATTGAAAAGAATATTATTTGTGAGATTGATGATAAGTTGATCATACGAATCTGGTAGACTTTGAAGTAGAAGTTCTGCACGTTCTTGATACTCTATTTTATAGCCTAATGATGTAAGTTGAGAAAATAGCGTATTTAAGACATTAAGGTGCTCTGTCACTGAAGTAGATTCTGCCATTCTCAGGGTGTACAGTTTCCTCTTAAGGAAAATTTTATTGTGCAACGATTTAACCTCGTACAATTTGATCAAGTGATCTCAGATCTCCTTTACCATTTTCTTTTCTTCTATACTGGACAAGATCTCATCTGCAAGTGCCAGATGTAGGTTTGCTATAGTGTTCCCATCCATCTCGTTCCATTTAGTATCATCTGTGTAATCCTGCCGTCTTTCACTGATCACCGCGAGACAACCATCTTTCCTCAAGATAGCCTTTATCTTCAGTTTTCATAATGAAAAATTTCTCTCGTTGAACTTCTCGATCTCAAATTTCATCACCATTGCTTTTATCACAATTCTATTGCCTGCGATATAATCTAACTTATTTTCTGATGTGGAGGATCCAATTTAATGGCGACCACAGAGCATATGATAAGTAGGTATATATGCGCAAAACAGTATCGTGAACAATATTTTGCTACAGTACGCATGCTACAGTATTTCTGCTACAGTAACTGCTATAGTACTCTACTATAGTGTTATGCTACAGTATCGCTACAGTGAACTGCTACAATACCTTGGCCCAAATCCGTTGCTACAGTGCTGCTAAGCAGTAAAGTGTCAAAATGATACAGTACCATCACTTTTTAATGAATTTTCACTGTTTGATATTATTCACTAATTCAACTTTTTATGTCCATTTTTCGAACGGATCGCACCGAAAAATTCCTTGTAATTTTTCCTTCCTTTTGGCGTGCTCCTTTTCAAAAAATTCCTCCAACAAGAACCAAAGCTCTGATACCACTTGTTGAAAAATACGGACCGGATAAAGCAGAGCTACAGCTAAAATTTGAGAAAATAATAATAGAACATACAGATTTACATGGAAAACCCTTGAATAAATTAGGGTAAAAACCATGAACAAAGGATCGAAAAATTTTATTAAAGAAATAAATAATATGAGTTACAAAATACCCTCTATTATTTTTCCTCTCATCTCTTCTCTTTTTTCTCGTATTTTTGTGAGATTTTGAATCTGTTTTGGGATGGTTTAAGTCTTAACATCCGTGACTATTTATAGGTAGAGAATACGCGTACAAAACAGGCAGCGGCCTTCCTTTACTTTTGTTTTGTTTTTTTTTATTTTATAAAATTAACATTTCATAAATTGCGGCACCTACAATTTTTTTCTGCAATTGTGGTGGCACCCACCTTCATTTACTTTGACAGAATGTAGACTATTTCTCTGAAAGAAAATCTCTCTTAGAGCAGCGAAATTTTCCAAGCAGGCTGGTAATTGTCCAGGAAGCTCATTTTTGATTAACCACAAGTAATTTAAATTTTCTAAGTGGCAGATATCAGCAGAGATGGTTCCCCGTAGGTCGTTGTCTCAATTTTGCAAGTGTAGATGGTATTGATCCGGCCAATTCAATTCCAGACAGCATCATCTGTATCAGAGCGCTCAAGTTAGCAATATGAACCCGAAAACTGCCCTTTATATTCCGTTTTCCTACCATAAAATATTGGAGAGATGACATATTTCCTATGGAAACTGGGAGAGCAACATTCAGTGGATTAAGTGAAAGATGTAAGGTATGTAAATAAATGCAGCTTGCCAAAGATGAGAAAAAGCTCGAATCAGCGGTAAAATCATTAAAAGGAATGTCAAGCCGCTGTAGCATTCTGAGATTTCCAAGAGAACTTGGAATGAGACAGCAGAGAGAGTTGTTGAAAAGATGCAAAACAGCAAGTTTAGAAGAACTGGAGATGGAGAAAAGGATCTTTCCAGTTAACAGATTGTTCGCAAGAGAGAGAATCTCTAGACTTGGAAAATGAATGAAGCCCGTAAGCAGGTACCTGGCATGCTCAGTAGCACAGAAATTAACAAATAACTAATAACCAAAAGTCTATCCATCTAAGCATGAAAATGGTGCAAGTAAGAAAATGTATCTGTTAAGATGCATGGAATGCACATGTATTTGGGACCCATTTCTTTAGTTTCCTGTTGGACCAGTTGTGGAAATTCCTTGCCGAAAATATCTAACCATATATTTTCTTGGTTACTTCACATTGAGTGATCTTATTCAATGTAAGGACAATTTCCATGTGACTATGTTTTTGGATTATTGTTTCATTTGTATTTTCATTCACTTTTCACACAAATTTCAAATATAATATGAGTCTTTCCTTATGGAATCCGAACAAATTTCTTATAACCACCGTTTGTTTATCGAAATTAATCCCTACCAATTGAACCACCATCTTTCATTTGTGGTATATCTATTGATTCACGTGATTCTTTGGATCATATGGTATCAAATCCAATTTTTAATAATAATTACACTGACAACATTATAAAAAATAACATTTAATAATATTTCTGAAAGGTAATTCGACCAAATCACATCATATACATTTAGCAGTGTAGGGAATTACAGCCCATCATATTAGATAGAATTAAACAAATCATATTAATTTTATGTACGACTTTGATAGAAACCAGCGGGACAACCTGACACAATAATTGAAACCAGTTACTTGTGCACATCTCTTCAGTGACAACAAAACGACCAATTATTAAAAATTTTAACATAAACTTTAATATAAAAATTCCTATTTTTATAAAAAAAAATCATTATTTTACATTAAAATATGATTATAAAATTTAACTAAGAGTTATTATTTTTATAATTATTTCTAAATAATTTTTAACTGATGCATTTATTTAACTAGAAATAATTTAATTTTAAATTTATAATTAAATAAATATAAAAAAAGTGCATATATTTTTAATTTTACTCGTGAATCATTATTTTTGCAAAATATTATAATTTTATTAATAACTATTTTATTTTTAAATAAAATTATAAGTATGTAATTAGGGAACGTTGGCTGCTTTATACGGTGAGAAACATGATTGTTTTATCACATGAATTTTATCAGGATGATGAGTTTATCATTCATATAAATTTATAATTATAAAAAAATTCAACTATATATATATATATGCACAATGCACAATGCACAGTGAAACATAAGCTGTTACTGAGAGAGAGAGAGAGAGATGCACGGTGGAAGGAGAGAATCAGGCTTTGTATTCCTGGCATTTTTATTGGTTTGCAGCACCATACCCAATTATGGCAGAGCTTCATTTCTTGAGGACAAGAAAGACAAGCTCAAAATTGCCTTTCGGTGTACACAGGGTCACCTTGATGACTGCCTTGTTGCTGACGATACGGGGTTGGAGCTGGTACTCGATTCATACTTCACCAGAATTCTTGGCGACAAACCAAAATCACCAATTGAAGTTTCCCAGATTCGTGAAGATGTTGTAGTGTGTAAAGATAAAACGAGCAAATCATATCTTCATTGCGAGTGCCCAGCCTACCTGCCAAATTGCAAGCATTAATAGTCTCTGGTAACCCATTGTCTAAGGTCTTCCCTGACGCTGTCAGGCATGCCCTATTTTATGTTCTTCCTTCCATTTTTCCACTTCTCTGTATTAGTTAATTTGCCAATCTTTTCACCTTGTTTCTTACTTGGGTTCCCAGTCTCGATCATTCTACTTGTATCCTCATCAGTTTAAGTTTGATAATACTGAAATTTGTATTACCCATCTGTTAATCTTTCAGTGGTTACTGCGTCTGTCCTCTTTCTTGTTAATTTTTTTCATTTTGCTTGTAATATATAACAGGCAATTTACATCCAGATCATTAGCTGAAAAGCAATCCCTCTTTGGTTAACTTCTGCAACTGAATTTCTTTTTCTATTAATATAGAAAACAAGAGAGATGTTGTTTTCAATATTAATAATCTATCATATTTCTCCAATAACATTTCCTGTATCCAGGGATCTATCTTTAGGTTTATCAATATTTTTTTTTTGTAAATTTATTTGAAAATTACATTTTTTTTGAGGCATTAAAAATAATGTTGGATAAAAAAATAATATCGGAATTGCCCAGCATACATGGATCCGCCACCGACGATATCTTTCTATTCAATTCATAAAATAAGAAAACTTGTAAATATTTAGCCTCCTTTCAAGTTGTGATTTCAGATCTTATTTTTAATGTTTTTATTAAAATTAGTGGTTGATATTGATGTTTTTAGAAAATAATTAGATATACTTTAAAACAATTTATAAAATATAATTTTATCAAAAATTAAATTACGATAATTTAAAATATTTTTTATCTTAAAAAAACACTCAAATACATTACTTTTAAGTTCAATTCCATTAATTAAAATAATCATTTGTTAAGGTTTCGTTAATAATATTATATATACTAAAATTTTATAACGTGTCTAGCATGTTAGTATAATTTATTTTACTCGTCATTTATTATAATTTTGTATTTTATTTTTTAAAAATTTTTTAATCATGAAAATATTTTTTATAATTTTGAATTAATATAGAAAATGTTATTTAAAATCTTTATTCATACTTATTTATTTATGAATATCACTTGAAAATATTTTTTATAACTTTAATTAATATTTCATATTTTTAAAAAAATTATAAATAACATTTTTATTTATGTAATTTTATTATCAAAATTAGTTGTTATAAATTAAAATTATTACTATTAGATAATTAAAATGAAATAAAATAAATTTTTATAAATTATCTATTATAAAGTTAATATAATTAATATTTTTGAAACTTTAATAATTTAGATAATCAAATTATTTAAATCCTAAACAATCATAGGATTTCAATTGAAAAAAGTTAAATCATCTATTAACAATATATAATATTTTGTAACTTTAATAAACATCTCATATTTTAAAAATAATTATAAGTAATATTTTTGCATATGATTTTATTATAGAAATCAATCATTATAAATTAAAACTATCACTATTAAATTATTAAATAAACTAAAATTAGTTTTAGCAAATTTAGATTAAAATTTTATTTTCTTAAAACTAATCATTTAAAATAAAAATAATTCATATTTATATTTAATTTTGAATATAATTCTTGTATAGAAATTAGTTATTATAAATTAAACTTACTACTATTCAATAATTAAAATAAAATTATAATTATTTTAAATATATTTAGAGAATAGTAAAATCATTATTTTACTTGTTCTTTTTCTTTTTATAATATTAATTAAAAATTTGATAGAGGAATGTTCGATTAATCTTTTATAATGTGAATTTAAAAATGTTAAGATTTATATTAATAATATGAAATATTCTATAATATTAATAAATATCTCATAAAATATAAAATAATTATTAATTCATTAATACAAATCAAATTAGTAGTATTTATTCTATAAATAAAATTTATTTAGGTAAAAATTAGATAACATAATTTAAAATATAAAATAATTAGTAATTAACAAATATAAATAAAATCAATTGTCTTTAAATAAATTTTGTTTTAATAAAAATAAGATAATATAATATAAAATATAAAATAATTAGTATGTAACAAATTAAATCTTTTAGAAAATAATAAAATTTATTGAAAAGTATAAAACTATCATTCTCTTATCTCCACCATCTTTTAATATATTATAATGATAAAATCATAATTTTTACTCATTCATATTCTCTCTTAAAATGTTAGTTAAAAAATTCAAGAGAAATATATTCAATAAATCTATTTCACTTGACTTTTATGGTATGAATTTGAAAAAAGTTAAATCTTAAGTTAACAATATGATATATTATATAACTTTAATAACTATCTCATATTTTTTAAAAAATTATAAATAATAATTATATTTATATAATTTTATTATAAAAATTAGTTGTTATAAACTAAAATTATTATTATTAGATAATAAAATAAATAAAATTAATTTTCATAAATTATTTATTACAAATTCAATATTATTAGTATTTTTTAAAATTTAATAATTTTATATAAATCATAAACAATAAGAGGATTTAATTGAAAACATTAAATCATATATTAATAATGTGTGATATTTTATAATTTTAATAAATATTTTATATTTTTAAAAATAATTACAAGTATTATTTTCCTTTATATAATTTTATTATAAAAATTAGTTATTATAAATTAAAACCATTATTATTAAATTATTAAAATATAAAATTAGTTTTAGCAAATTTATATTATTTAATAAATTTCTATTTTCTTAAAATTAATCATTAATAATAAAAATAATTCATATTCATATTTAATTTTAAATAGAATTTTTATATAGAAATTAGTTGTCATAAATTAAAATTAATACTATTTGATAATTAAAATAAATTAAAAATTAATTTTAATAAATTATGAAAAATAATAAAATTATAATTTTACTTATTTATCTTATCTCTTACAATATTAATTGAAAATTCAAGAGATATATGCTCAACCAATGTACTTCGTTTGATTTTTATAGTATGAGTTTGAAAATCTTAAGCTATATATTAATAACGTTGGATATTTTATAACTTTAATAAATATGTCATAAAATATAAAATAATTATTAATTAATAAATACAAATCAAACTAGTAGGATTTATTTTTGAATAAAATTTATTTAGATAAAAAATAAATAATGTAATATAAAATATAAAATAATTATTAATTAATAAATAGAAATAAAAGTAATTGTATTTGAATAAATTTTGTTTAAATAAAAATAAGATAATATAACATAAAATAAAAAATAATTAATAAATAAAAAATTAAATTTTTTATAAAATAATAAAATTTATGGAAAAACGTGTAAAACTATCTTTTGTTACACCCGCATTAGAGACCCTAGGAGTTATGCATTTATGTGTGTGCTTGCGTAGGTGAATGGTAGGATTGAATGAGTTCATGTTATGTGTATGAATGTGAATGAAGTGTATTAACGGTTTTGTGTTCGTGTTTGCATGAATTGAGATGTACGTATCTATTTGTTTTGTTTGTGTGTTGTCGCCTTATTGAGAAGCGTGTCTTCTCGGTTGGATGAGGGACGGTTATGATATGTGTTTAAGTATGTTTTGGAAGTGTTGATAGGGTTAGCAAGGGAGGTTGTGACAGGGATCTTGTAGTTTAGGCTTGCCAGTGTCACGGGTCGAATATGAGGCAATGCTTAAGGACCCGTGCGGCGCTCGTATTCGGACACTACCTTCAACAAGCCAGCCGATTAATTATACCTACAGCCACAAAATGAGGTTAGCTCCTTTATACATGATTGTCATAATTTTAGGATAATCATATCTAGGCACATCATAGACAAGCATCACACGTAGCATAACATTCATTCCACAATCACAGCAAGGCACACATAGCATTGGCACATAGAAGAATAATGGGACATGGATGAATAAGGCTACTTCTGTTATTGATAAACACTAGATCACAAGTAATTGATTTACATACTCTATGACTAGCTTATTGGAAATAACAATAACATACATTCCTTCCAATCCCACTCTACCCATTTTATTTTATTTTTACATAAAAACCCTATCTGTCACACTCTCCCCCACTCAAAAGGTTGACGGCCCCGTCAACTGTCTTCTCTCATAGTCTTCAAGCAAGCCCTTGAATGCCTGAAGTGCTTCTGCTCTTTCCCAGCTAGTCTCTTCTTCTGGTTCATCCTTCCATTTCACCAGATACTCTCTATGCTTGCCGGTGATATTCATGCGTGAAGTCAGAATCTCAG